>JAAEAF010010266.1:0-33640 GCA_011037195.1 Triatoma infestans
TAGAGTGGTAAAGGGTAATGACACGTAGTGATTGGCTGTATGAACTCAGTAGTATAAACTGTCCTCCTATCTGTTTCCTGTCGCTGTATTTGTTTGTTTTTTCCCACTCCAGTCCTAGAGAGTTGTCCTGTCACTTGTCTCTCTGCTACGACTACTCTCTTTGGATACTAATTACATCAGTAAAAATTTATAAGTTTTAAGAAATTTAGCCAATTATAACTCTATAAATTGAATAAGGAAAAGTCGAGTGAGTATTTTACTATAGATTTTTTTTTTTTAAAGGTAATATTGATTGGAATATTCAATGCCAAAGAGTATTACTCATACAAATGTGAGTTAGTGTCGTATTGTCTTAGTTGGTTTTGATTAATACTAGATCAGATCCCCTAGTTATAAACGCTATCTCCTGTAATCTCTATAAATTCTTTATTTCACATCAGAGCAATATCTTATCAGGAATTTATATATAATAACTAAATAAAATAAAAAAGGAAAAAGGTCGAATACAATTCCAGGGAGAGAACCCAGTTACGATGTAATAGGATTTGTTTTCTGACATTTGCAGATATATTTACTACCTATATATTCTATTTTATGTGCTATTTTGTGATATACCCATATTTCTTGCTCTATTTTGATAATATCTAACATAGTTGTGATTCTTGTTTTCTATGAAATATCGTCCTTTAAAATAAATAAATAAATAAAATAAAGAGATAATATATTGTCATTTATTGAATATTTAAATTTAGTTATCAATATTTTTATATTTTTTCTTATTTGTTTAAACTTGAACAGTGCCATTATAACTAAGTTTTAGGTTTTGTTGGGGATTTTTTATTCCAACGCTGTAGGGATATCAGTGGGTATATCCCGAAGATTAGAGCAGTAACTGGATAGGATTTTCGATCCTGGCCTTGATTTATAAATCTATAAATTTCTTTAACATAAAATAGTCCCTAACCGTCTTCCATCCAAATTAGCAGTAGGTAGAGCCTGCTAGCAAGAATAAACATTACTTTATTGATTTATTACTTTTTCTTGCTCCTAGTAAGAGGAAGTATTGTAATCGTGTCAAATTTTCGATATTGAGTTTTCACCGGAAATATCCGTTTTGAGGTCCCCTGAGTCCAAAAAAGTGGTTTTTAGTAAATGGTCTGTGTATGTGAACAGCATAGCTCAAAAACGAAAAACCGTAGAAAGTTGAAACTTGATATTACGTTTAGGTATCACCATGGGATCTGATGGTGCGTTATCTGTCAAAATTCCTCTACAGGAAGTACGACTTTACTAGTTTTTTTTTTTACGTTTTTGCGATTTTCTCAAAAAATGGCTCCGACGATTTCCTTTAAACTTGGTATAACAACTACACATACAAAGAGCTACAACTTTTATTTGAAACATTTCTTCGGGAAAATTCATTTAACGGCACTTCTGGGGGAGGGGTGGGGTTAGGTTTTCATCTTAACTGCTATTTTAGTTTATTAGACAATTCTGTCATCTAAATAATATTAAATAAAATTAAATAAGTTGTTGAAATTCCGAGTTTGAAAAAAAATCGGACAACCGGAAGTGCGTTTCTTTTAACACTTTACTAAATGTTTTTTATTTTTTATTTTTTTTTCACTTTTTCGCGATTTTCTCAAAAATGGTTTCGATGATTTTCTTGAAACTTCGTATATAAACTAAACATGCAAAGATCTATATCTTTTATTTAAGATATTTCTCTGGAAAAATTCATTTAAGGGCACTTTTAGGGGAGGGTGGGCTTACGGCTTCCTCTAAAGTGGTATCATAGTTGATTATACAATTCTATCATTCAAACAAAATTAATTGGAAATCAGTAGATGGCCAAAATTCCAAGTTTTAAGAAAATTAGTAAGCCGGAAGTAGAGCGCATTTAATGAAATGTTTTGTCAGTTTTCGACGAATTTCGTTATATTTTGTACACAAATTATATCATTTGTCAATTATAATTTTGAGAACAGGAGTAAGAGAAAGTTGTGTTTCACACCAGACTTTTTTTACTTTACTATAAATAAATACCATACAAATAGAGGTATATTACAGTAGCATCAGAGTTCACAATTTTTAAAAATGAAATTCCATAAATAATAGTTGCTACCCCACATAATGAGTCAGCCCAGTTGAGCCTGAATTTTCTATAAGATATGAAAACAATGTGGTGAGAATATTTACATGATTTTTCCCTTTTCTGCAGTTTACAGAATTATAATTTAAGAATCTTCTTCAATCTTATAATTTTTACAAACTGAAACTAAAAACACCAAAGAGTTGTCTTCAACTTCCCTTATAGTTGGTCAAAGAGTAGTTCGCTTCCCTTCTAAAATCATTTCCTTGGAAAAAACTACAAACAAATGTGATATGTCTCTATGTATAGTTAGCATACCATGATACAGATGGAGATTGTATGGAGAAAATAGCCTGAAACTGACTGACTTACATTATGTAAATATATAGTTTAAAGAAAATCGTTGGAGCCATTTACGAAAAATTCGCAAAAGGCCCATGGAACCAAATGGAATATCAAGTTTGAACTTATTGCTATCTTTCTTTTTTTAATATGCCATTCACATACAAACTGTCTTCGAAAAAAACCTTTTTTTTCGAACTCAGGGGAGCTCAAAACGTATATTTTTGGTAAAAAAAAAAAAAAAAACTGTTCAGTAAAAAGACACACTTCTAGTCAACCGATTTTTTTCAAACTTGATATTTTGTCAAGATATTTCATTTTGATTAATATTTTAAAGTTGTAAAACAAAATAGAGGAAAGCATAGATTCGTTTCCGTAAACTTGTCCATAAATAAATTTTCCCGGAAAAAAATATAGGTATCCAATAAGGCTAGGCGCAAATTGAGATAGTTATGAAACGACTCCACACGAGCGCCATGACGCAAACACGTTCCAGCCGCCGAGCACGTGAAAGACAAGAAACTGAGTCTCGATCACGGCGGCACGCTTCTGTTTAACAGACGCGAGCCAACAGACGTGGAGCGTCATATTTACCAATTTACACCGTCCTATTAATTTTCATTGGTTACAAAAAAGCTTGCTGTACTGTGTCGCCTTACAAGCGTCATATGCGTCTCAATTTGCGTCTAACCTAAAAGTATAGACTTACATTATGTAAGTAGATAGTTTAAAGAAAATCGTTGGGGCCATTTTCGAAAAAAAAAAATCGCAAATAGTCCAAGGATACAAATGGATTATCAGGTTTGAACTTATTGCGATTTTTCGTTTTTGAACTATGCTATACACATACAAACTATTTTATAAAAAAAAAAAAAAAAAAACTTTTTCGAACTCAGGGGTCCTCAAAACGTATATTTTTGGTGAAAACTTTTATATCGGAAATTTGATGATTACAATGCTTCGAAAATAATTCACGTGAAAAATGTTTTCTAATAAAAGTGATAGACCTATCTATGGCTAGTTAGTAAATCAAGTTTAAAGGAAAAAAAATATCGGATCCTTTTCAAGAAAAACTTGCAAAACTCAACTGAGTAGCATTCAGCAAAGTAAGCATTTCAGTTGACATATTTTCATTGAAATCTTTGTTCAAAAAGCTCTGGTTTTAACAAAACTTTTTGACTAATGGTCTGAGAACACATATTGTGAAAACTGATCACATACAAAATTTGCTGAATATATGATAATATCTCTTATACCAGTAATATGGTAATGAAGTGGCGACAAATTGGTAGGTTTGGTGGTAGACAGTTTAGTGTGGGCGTCTTATCAATTTTTCCGTACATAAAAGTATGGTGGAAGTTAGTTATCTCGTATGTAGTACGTATTTTGAGAAACCATTCAACTCAGGTAATTTGGAAAACTTATAGTTACACTTTTTTTTTAGTTTATCTTATTATTGTATTTACGTCCATGTTCTAAATTTAATTATCACCGAAAATTTATTATTTTTTGAGGTCACCAGAGATAGTTGGTAGCCGAATTAGGATAGCGAATTCACGGCAAAATTCTAGCCCACCATAACACACTAACTAATAATTGTACAGTTTACAGGAGACTACATTCTGTACGACTTTCTAAAATATTGCACTAAAATAGTTTGTTTCTGGTCACAATGAATTTGGCGTGATAACCACTCCATTTAGAAAAACTATCACACATGTACTGCGGTCGCCTTACTATGGAAAATCTAGTTTGTCATACCTATACGACTTTCTGTTATTCATTTATCCCAACACGGGACGGTGCGGGAGACCAAGTACCTTTCTAGACAGTTAATAAAAGTGATTACATTATAGTCCAGAAGAGAGCGCAAATAACATTGAACCATCATCATATAATATTTGAAATTTAACGCCACAAATTCTGCAGAATTTTCTAAAATAATTATTTTTGGAAAAGTGTTTTAAATAAAAATGAGGGAAGGGAATTTGGTCAGTGGTTAGCGTGTTGGACTTCCACGCGGAGGTCCCGGGTTCTTGTCCAGTGCTTACCCCTTAGATTTTTTTTCTTCCGAGGAACCTCTACAGCTCACTGTTCGGTGATGAGCTAGAGAACACCGTCCGGAGGCCGCAGTGCACTGAGAAGGCTCCGGGCTCCAATGACCTTAGATGTTGACGTGCCTCAAATTGAAGAAGAAAAAAAGAAGTGATCAATTTATAACTGTGTAGTTACCATTCTAAGTTTAAAGAAAATCATTATAAACGTTTTTGAGAAATCCCAAAAAACTATGTGGTAAAATCCCCCTGTATCTATCAGAATACACCAATAACACTGATAGTTTGAAACGTTATTTATTTTAAATTCCTTTTTTTTAAGATTTTCTTTGAAGAAGGTAAACAACGTTTCGCCGAAACTTAGTGAAAAATTTAAAAAAAGAAAAGAATTCTTCTTCGTAATCTTTTTACTCTTTATCACACCAGGCCGGGCTAGCCAACAGTAGATTTATAACAGTTTATATAGATAATTTTTGTAAAAATGGTTTATTTCTTCATATATTCATTAGCAGTATGAAGCTGTTTATAGCCCATAGAAAATGAATTATGGTCGTCACGAAGTATAATATCCTATCCTACTCCATTATTGGCCAAACATATGCACTTTACCCCCAGAATATCCGGGTCTGGATTTTGTTCTAGACCCGGTTTGTTGTTGTTTTTCTTAGGGTAGCTATAGCCCAGTGAGGCTTTGGATACCGTAGGGTTTGGTCCCTCCCCAGAGACAAATAATAATAATACCCTCAGAATAGGGAGTGTACACTCTGACTTGAAGTTGTAACAAGTCGACTGTCTTAAACTATGAAGACATCATGATGGTAATAAACCCGAAACCGATTATGAATGAAGCAGACAATCTTGGCAAAAAAAAATAAAAAATTCACCGATGAAATTAAGTAAACCTTCCCTTACTGCGATTGACTAAACAATCGACTAAAGATTCTGCTAAACTGTATGTAAGTAAATTTTAGCATTACTAAACGATCTTAATTACTTAATGACCGATAACATTAATAGATACGTGGAAGATATGTAAGATAGGAATTGAAGGGAAATCATTCCAGTATACTCTAACTAAGGTAATACACTAAGTTCACCTGAGGTAGTACATGGATTCATATATACTATATATACATGCCTCTCTTACTACAGCAACATGTAAGCATGTAATTAGTTCAGTACATTAGTCTTCATCAGACTCTCTCTCACCATATATACGTACAAACTCAGTAATATATCTTAGTCTCTATATATGACTGTACACCGTTCTGGATAATTTAACATACAACCATTTATATTGATTGAATAATATTTTATAGTCTACTAATTAATTTCAACAGTTCTCTAAATTTTCCCCATTATTTGATAATTAATTCTTTTACACCTATTTAAATGATTAATCAAGGTAGAGTTTTTTTTATTTTTTTTTTACTTTCTCTTACTCTTAATTGAAGGAAGTATTGTGATCATGATAAATTTTCAGAATTGAATTTTCACCGGAAATACTTGAGATACTTTAAATAAAATTGAAAAAAAAATTTTTTGTGTGAAACACTGACACGATTTTCTTTCACTGCATTATTACACTTACTAAATTTACAAATTTCTTTAAACTTGGACAATTTTTTTTTTATCGAGACTCTCAAATAAAGAGTGGAAGGTAGGACTACTTGTTGGCGGGAACCCTTGGTAGATAGTCGTTTCAAAGTGGTTGGGACTGTCCAGAAAACAGCGGCCCCCTAGCATTGAAGAAACTCAAATCACATTTTGTTACGAATTTCACAGAACCGCTCAAAAGTGTGATACTCTTGTATCTGTGCAGTTAGCATTGCAAGTTTTGAAAGAAAGTATTATCATAATTTACGAAAACAATTTCAAAATCTCAAAAATCTGATGTGTTGAGTCGCACACCCCGCTTAATCGATTTTCTTCAAATTTGGAATTCTAGCAGTGCTTCTAATAGAACCTCATACATAAATTGAAGAAGCAGTACCTGTAAGCATAACGTTACTGTTTCCCCATAACCCCCCAAAAAATCTATATACCTTGAAATAATGTTTCAAATAAAAGTGATAAGTATTTATATGTGTAAGACAGTTTACGAATATAAAAGTATTTGTTGGGCGTTGATGATTTATGTTTTGAAGAAATTTGGTAAGGATCGGTCAAGAAAGAAACACTTAATTATGCCAACGTTTCGACAGAGTTTCATTTCTTGTCTTTATCAAGGCTGTAATGTATAGATAGTAGATTGTTGTAAGGGATTATTGCACTGCGACCTGAAAGTTCTATTGTGCTCCCCGGAACCTTCTCAGTGCACTGCCGGCCTCCAAAGCAGTGTTCTCTAGCCACAGACAACACTGCCTATCACCGGACAGCGTGCTGTAGAGGCTCCTAGGAAGAGAGAAATCCAAGCCAGCATACTGGATTCGAACCCGGGACCTCCGCGTTGCTAGTCCAGCGTGCTACCATCACCGAACTAATCCTTTCCTTCTCCCTTGGCTTAGGCCAGTTTGAGACCTTAGTTTGTGTACTGTGTTTGTCCTTGTCTGTATAGAGTAGAGTGTATGTAGTTTAAGTGTATTGTGTACTGTTCTGACGAAGGGCATGGTGTATACTGAGCTGAAGTAACCCGGGAAATCGCTACTCTCCAAGTAACTGCATGCAACCGATACCCATTGCGGGCAGTAATATACAAATATATTCATGGGATTGTGTGTACCTTCACTTGGTTCCTGAAAGTCAAACTATTAATCAACATTACTACCTTCACGTTCTTGCCGAACTCCGTGAAAGAATAAGGAAAAAACGACTCGAATTGTGGAAAGACAAATCATGGGTTCTCCACCAAGACAATGCTCCGGCTCATTCCGCATTGTCTGTCAAGAGGTTTCTAGCCAAGTAGAGCATCCCAGTGTTAGACCATCCACCTTATTCGCCGGATCTTGCACCGTGCGACTTCTATCTGTTTCCTACGGTGAAATCTGCATTAAAAGGAACAAGATTTGAGTATGTTGAAGCTGTAAAAGAGAAAGCGGCACGCGTCCTGAAGGAGCTGACGAACAAGACTTCCAACACTTTTTCAAACAATGGAAGATTCGTTGTTGTGGTGGTTGGTTCCGCAGAGCTGGAAAGCATCAGAGACATTTTCCGTGGTAGCCTGCTTGACCACAAAATGAAGCAGGCTACCACAGAAAAAATGTCTTTGATGATCTCTAATGGAAGATTCGCATGGAGCGTTGTAGGAATAGAGGAGGGGTGTATATTGAAGTTGATAATAAGTAAATATGTATGAAATCAAAATAAAATGTTTTAAGCGTCAGTCTCGTTATTTAATAGCCACACCTGGTATGATAACCGTGAAGACGTGGAGAAAGAATTTTTAAACATACACATTTGTTACATCGCAGAAACATAAAAAAGAAAATTAAAAGTTATTAGTTGCCTGACTTAAATCATCTACTGAAAAAAAAATAATTTTTTTTTATTTTTTTTTTTCAATTTTTTTTTTTTTTTTTTGTAGATGACGTAAGGCAAGAAACGAGTAACTTTTAATTTTCTTTTTTTTATGTTCTGCGAATATAATTCTTTCTCCACATCTTCACGACTATCTAGAAGATATTAAAGCCTTGATAAAGATAGGAAACTCTGTCGAAACGTTGGCCTAATTGAATGTTTCTTTTTTGACCGATCCTCACCAAATTTCTTCATAACAGTTTACGAAGACAATCATTGGTTTTTGAGAAAATTAAAAACTATAACTGGAAAATAATAAAATGGAAAACTAAAAAATACATTCAATAAAGATGCACTTCCGGTTGATGGAATTTTGCCACAAATCTTCTTGTCAGATATGGTAGCGATACTTTAAACGGAATACAAGTTTAAGCTTCCTTCAACTTTTCGTTTTTGAGAGATACACACACATTATTTTCTAAAAACCACTTTTTTTTGGCTTAGGAGAGCTCAAAACGTGTATTTCTGGTGAAAACTCAATTTCGAAAATCTGGCATGATCGCAATATTTCCTCTAACAGCAGTTAGAGAAAGTAAAAATATTCCTTTATCTTGCCCTATAATTGGTGGAATTTACAATTTTGCTTTCATATAGATATCCACACGAAACTCACAAAGTATTGTCCATATAGTAATTTATACTTCATTAAACGAAAATAAATTTATATTTAGATGCGCAGTAGCTAACAATTTACGACACGATAAACAGAACCATCGTTCTGAATATGTAATCATAAAAACGATACAGAATACATAGTCACTTAAATATTGGTTTTTCTCAATTTTCTAAATTAACAATAAATTAGGAATATTTTTGCTTTATTAATATTACAAATATTTTGTTAATGAGGAATATAAATAATGTTTTCTCTAATATCCCTTCTCATTATTCTCTACATTTTGGGCAGTTTAACAAATAATCCATGTTCTTATTGAATTAAATATTTCACTTTTAACACTTAATTGGGTACATCATTATTTCTAAATATAGTTACTAGAAATTATATTATGGAAAGGATGATGCCGAATTTCCCACAACTTAAATATTTATATTTATTGATTATTCCTAAATAATTCATATTAAATTTCCATTTTTCAGTTTTGGTAATTCTACCCGCGCTTCTGAAGACAGTAATTTTGGATGTTTTTACAGAAATATTCCATGTAAGCAAATATTCGGACATTATATTTACCATTCTCGGTAATGCTTGTCGGATCTTCTTTCTGCCATGATAACGAATCCTTCGCCTACATAAGATATCTACACTTTTCGTGGAATAATGTGCCCAACTAACATTACTGCTTCAAATTAATTTTAATAGCAGAATTATTTAGGAAGAAGTGTAGCTTAGTGGTAGCGCATTGGACTTACAATGCGAATGATCCAGTTTCGTATCCAGCAGTGATGCCTTTAGATTTTCTCTGAGAAACAGTTAAGAGTTTTTCTAGAAAGACTTCTATGAAATGTTTCAGGTCGCAATGACGTTTTCAAAAAAAAACAAAAAAAAAACACCTCGGCATTTTGGCCGTCTAATGAATTTTCCCTGAGAAATTTTTTAAATAAAAGTTGTACGTCTTTGTAAATGTAGTTTATACAGGAAGTTTCAAGAAAATCGTCGGAGCCATTTTTGAGAAAATCGCAAGAAAGTGAAAAAATGATTTAGTAAAGTGGTAAAAGTAAAACCCACTTTCGGTCATCCGATTAGTTTTCAAACTCGGAATTTCAACAACATATTTAATTCTAATTAACATTATTTAGATGGCAGAATTGTCTAATAAGCTCAAATAGCATTTTAACCCATAACCCCACCTCTTCCCCAAAAGTACAATTAAATGAATTTTTTCCGGAAAAATGTTTTAAATAGAAGTTGTAGCTCTTTATATGTGTAGTTGATCTATCAAGTTTCAAAAAACACGTTGGAGCCATTTTTGGAAAATTGCAAAATAGTAAAAAAAAAAACTAGTTAAGTGGTACTTCTGGTTGAGGAATTTTGACAGATAACGTACTGTCATGGTGATACCTAAATGGAATATCAAGTTTCAGCTTTTTACGGTTTTTCAATTTTGAGCTATGCTGTTCACCTACGTACATATACACAGACGCACACACACACACACACACACACACACACACACACACACAATTTGCTAAAAATCACTTTTTTAGACTCAGGGGACCTCAAAACGGATATTTCCGGTGAAAACTCGCTAACGAAAAATGTGACCCGATTACAGGAGTAAGGGGTACTAGGAGGAGTAAGAGATTAAATGTGTACTAGGAGGAGTAAGAGAAGTAAACAAATTATCTATCACCCAGTTCGGTAGGAACACACCGCTCCTTATTTTTTTATATAATGCTTTGAAATTGTCTGTAAAATTTGTAAGAATTTCGCAATATATATAATTTATGAAAAATCGCTTTTCTTTTGCAGATTTTATAATGTATACAGATAATCATTATGTTTTCCTCCAAAATTCTCGCAATTTATTTATTAATTCAATTAAATTTTGTTTATTGACCTTTTATACGACTATGGCTTTATTAATTACGCTTATATTGATCAGTCATCTATAAAACAAACAGTAAACATAATTAAAAGTCGAATGCCGAATGTCGCCGAATTTTTTTCTCATTAAAATATAATTTATAAAAATGATAATTTAGATGTAAAATAAATATTTATGTTTATTGATTATTCTATATAAAATTCTATTAAATTTCCATTTTTCATTTCTGACTATTATGATGTATACGTTTCATAATAGGTTCGTTTAATCAGTTGTAGTTATTTTGTTTCTGGCTCTGGTAAATAAAAGAGTGTGATTGCCAAATGACGGCCAGGTATAGAAACGTAAATAAAAGAATTGCTCTGGTTCAGTTCATTTATTCGGTCCAATTTTGTGCCTATTTCACTTTATTCCACGTCTCATGTGGTCTTCATTCGTTTTTTTTGTTTGTATTTTTTTTCTTTTTTATTTTTTTTTATAATTCCTTCAAGTGGAAGTGATGTAATGTTTTTGTTAAAAACAGGAAGTAAACAAATATTGAGACGCTCACAGACTTCTCTTACTGCGATTTATATAGTTATAATTGATTATTTCTCTTCAAAAATACGTATAATCTTACTAAATGTTTAATTGTATTCAATATTCATATATCAATAAGAGAAAGTAAACTTTATAAAACGTCTGTTTTGAGGAAACCATAACTTCCCCCTTCCTCAAAAACATCATAAATGAATTTTCTGGGTTAAAGTTTAAAATAAGTGATAGACCTCGTATGTTATGACAAGTTTAATGAAGTTGTTGTAAGTCGTAAAAAACTAGAAAAAAAAATCTGGTGTAAAACACTCACACAACTTTCTCTTACTCCAGTTTTCAAAATTCAAATTTACAAATTTTAGTGATAGTGGAATCACATTTAATGGAATTCGTCGGGGTTCGTTGAAATTCGTCGAAAACTGGAAAAAAAAACTATTCAGTAAAAGCTCACTTCCGGTTTTTCTAAGTTTCTTTTAACTCGGAATTTTGGCTATCTATTTATTTTTAATTAATTTTTTTGGATGGTAGAATTGTATAATTAACTACGACAGCACTTTAGAGAAAAACATAACCCCACCCCTCTCCCAAAAGTGCCCTTAAAAGAATTTTCCCAAAGAAATGTTTTAAATAAAAGATGTAGAGATCCTGCATGTTTAGTTTATATATGAAGTTTCAAAAAAATCGTCGAAGACATTTTTGAGAAAATTGCGAAAAAGTGAATAAATCATTTAATAAAGTGGTAATGTAAACGCACTTCCGGTTATCCATTTTTTTTCAAACTCGGAATTTCAACAATATATTTAATTCTAATTAACATTATTTAGATGACAGAATTGTCTAATAAACTGAAATAGCACTTTAGATGGAAACCAACCCCACTCCTCCCCCAAAACTGCTCTTAAATGAAATTTCCCAGTGAAATATTTCAAATATAACTTGTAGCTGCTTGTGTGTGTAGTTAATATACTATGTTTGAAGAAAATCGTCGGAGCTATTTTCGAATAAATCGCAAAAAAGTAAAAAAAAAAAAAACAACTAATAAAGTGGCATTTCCGGTTGAGGAATTTTGACAGATACTGTCGGATGCTAATGATGTTACATAAACGGAATATCAAGTTTGAATTTTCTAGAATTTTTCTTTTTTGCTATGCTGTTCACACACACACACACACACACACACACACACCGACCATTTTCTAAAAACCACTCTACTTTTTTAGACTCACTAGACTTCAAAACGGAATTTCCGGTGAAAACTCGATATCGAACAAATTTAACACGTTTACAATACTTCTCCTCTTATAGAGTAAGAGAAAGTAAAAAAAACAAAAAACTGTTTTAGTAAACGTGGCACTTCCGGTGAACCAGTTTTCCTCAAACTCGGAATTTTTGCATCACATTTCATTGCAGTTAATATTATGTAGTTGATAGAATGATATAATAAAGTGAAATTTAAAACTTTAGAGGCAAACATAATCTCACCCCTCCCCCGCCAAAATCCTTCTTAAATCAACTTTCCTAGAAAAATGTTTCAAATAAGAGTTGTAGCTCTTTAAATGTATGTAATATTGCATGTTTAAAGAAAATCGTTGGAGCGATTTTGTATTCAGTAAACTATTAGCATTTTTAAATGACGTCATATAAAGTTTGTAATTGTTAACTCTCCGAATAATTGATAATTTTATTCTTCTTATTTCTTATTATTAAATTTGTTTTGATGCCAAAAATGCCGCTCGTGTGGTATCGCCTCTTTGCCCACCCCTAGCTACTGGTTCCCATATATTTCACTGTCTTATCTAAGTTCTTGTTTTCAACTATATGAATACTATCTACTCTGAAAAGCTTATCCACATTTTTAATGCCACTTTCTATGCTCTCTAGGTTTCATACTTAAAAGTCTATACTCAGGGATAATGGGTTAATTTCAGAGTTAAAAGAATAAAAAAAAATAAAATAAAAGTAATAAAAAAAAGAAGAGTTAAGTCATTGCTAGTGAAGTATTATTTTTATTCTAGGCAGTAAAGATTCCCAAGACACGATGACTGTACAAAAAAAATTCTAGCCCCTGTAATCGCCTCTAGGTTCTTTTTTTCTCCTCTTTCCCTCCCATATCTTTAAGCATATGGGCATCTTTGGAGGTTGTTTGATGGCCAGGATAACATGGGATATTGTGAGGGGTAGAGCGGAGTGAGAGGTTCCATTAGTGTTTGAAGTATCTTTCTGTCTTTCGACTACTATGTGTGTTACTTAAAAGTTTGAATAAGAAAAGCTTTATTATGTTGCGAGTGAGTTTATATTATGTTGTTAAAAGGAATGCAGTAACACAAGTATTGATTACTTGAAATAGAGTGTAACCCGTTTGAATAGAAAAGATAATTCAAAATCCCATCCCAAACAGAGAAATATATAGATTTTATTTATTTCACAATTTTTATTCTTTCTCGAGCAATTTGGATCGTTTTAAAATAAACGGAATCAATTATATTGTAGAACGTTTCGATCAATTTATGTTTAATCATCTTCTGTTCTCAAAAACTCATATTTTACTGTCAATTTGTAATTTCTTCCATAAATGTGTAATTGTTAAAAATAAATTTTCATTTTTATAAAATCAACAAAGTAATGTAAATTATTTTAAAAATGAAAAGAAAAATTATATTGTTCTTGAGCCCTGAAAATTATTTAATCGAAAAGCTTGAATTAAACTTATGTATGTTCTTTATAATGGATATGAGAAGGAGAGAGAATTTATAGTGAAAGGTTTTTAAAATGAAATAAACTAGAATAAATGCTGAACACTATATAATGAAGGAACGCACAAACTGTAAGGACTTTAGAAGTGTATAGAAGTTAGCTAGCGAGAGGTGTATATATATATATATATATAGACAGACTAGCTGAGTAATGAGAAGGATGAGTAGGTTGCTGACTGGTTGATAACTGTTTTAAAACTCTTCCCCTGTTGTGCTAGCTCGGCTGTATTTATACAGAATCTCCCACCCTAGTGTGGTCTAGTCTAGTAACTAGATAGTCATTTTTCTGTTCTCTCCGCTCTTCGGATCCTATTATATTCTTTTAAAACGATCCTGACCAGTGACACTTGATAATAAAATCTGTAAAATAATTATATACATTAATCAAAAGAATACAAAAAATAAAATTTATGATAATATCTCAAATAAGATATCCTGAAGAGTTAAACTTTTGATTTAGTAAACTATTCCTATGTCTTTGGATAACTTTTCAGAATTTATTTTAATAAAGTGCCTTTGTTTGCCTTTAATAAAAGGTTTGCATTGTTTTCTTGAGATTTTTCCCATGGTTTCTAGCTTTACTTTACTTCCAGTAAGAAGACCGGAAATATATGTTTTGAGGTCACCTAAGTACGAAAAAAAAAATATTATTAGCGAATATATATACTTATATATATATCAGAGACATTTTCCGTGGTAGCCTGCTTCATTTTGTGGTCATCGACCGGTTTCGGGCGTTCGCCCATCTTCAGGATGCGTTTTTCAGACAGTGTGCCATCACAGACTCGTACAGAGACTTAGTTTCACACTAACAGCTCAGTTAGTGTGTGTGAACAAAATATCTCAAAAATAAAAAATCATTGTAAGCTCAAAGTTGTAATTCTCCAAGTTGCTACTCAATGATGTTAAATACAATAAAATAGAATTAAATATTATGCCATAATTATGAGTTAGTAGAAAATCGATTGGCTAGAAATGCATTTTTACTGAGCAGTTTTTTCACAAGACTGAGAATTATCACTTTTGGTTGTAATTTTTTCGTGAAAGTTCAATTAAGATATGTGGAGGGATAAGATTATGCTTACCTCCAAAAAAGTTATTTGCTCCAGTTAATTATAATATTGGACAACTAAATATCTAGTAAGAATAATTATAAAAAAAAAAAACAATGGCGCAACGGCTCGTGAAGGGCCAAGGTTTATGAGACGGCGTTTTGTATTGGGGGGCATGTGCTAAGCACGACGCGGTTGCCTCGCTGTTTAGATCCAGCCTTCGCTACCTAGCTGCGCTGCCAACTGTAGCTTCCCACTTTTTTTTCAAGATGCTGGGTCAACACCAACTTTGCCCTTACGGGAATCAAACCCCGAATTCTCGCACCAAAGGCGAGTGCGCTAGTCAACGCGTGAGGACAGGAATTATTATAAGTTTGAAGAAAATGTGTCATTTATAATTGTGTAATGCAGATTGAGAAAGTTTTGTGAGTGTTTCACACTTATTACACACATGTAATAGCATCTGAAGAGAGGGACCTAAAGCAGAAAGAGAGAGAGAGACACACACACACACACACTCTCTCTCTCTCACACACACACACACACAACGGGTATGAAAAGGAGAGAACTGGGCTTATAAGAAGAAATAATGCTGAACACTGTATAATGAGAAAGTAAGACAAACTGCCAGGACTTTACACGAATAATAGAGGTTGGTAGTGAGAGATTTACAGTTAGTGAATTGAAAGGTAGTAGTTGGGTGCTTACGCGTTGTAACTGCTGTATAAACTGTTCTAAAGACTCTTCCCTTTAGGGCCAGCGCAGCTGTATTTAAACAGAGTCTCCCACTCTAGTCTGGCCTAAGTAACGAGTGAGACTCTCAATTTTGTGTGTCTCTCTCTCCTTTAGATCCCTCTCTTCGGATCCTATTATACGTACATAAATTTATCGCTTTTATTTAAAACATTTTTCCCTTGAAAATTTGCGTGTTAATTTGATTTCAATTAACAGTTATTTATAAAGATAAAGGAAAGTTAGTTTTCCCTTTTTCTTTGTTTAAAATATGGCCAACTTTGTTAACATATTTTTCTAGAAATGGCCATCCTAGAGATTTAACACGTACAAAGAAGTACTGTAGAATATCATATTTATTTAATATAAAACGAAAAATCTAATTTATACTATATGATGCTTTTTTGCAACCTCCCGATTTGGATAACACATGCTGACCCACATACAAATGTTACTTATTCAACCATAAATTCAACTATAGTCCGACATCTAGTGGCAATATGTAAAAACAAGAACCTATTGCAAAACAAATCCTAAATATCAATTTATTTGAGGTTTTACCAATGATAGCAGATTATAGAGAGACGGAGTTTTTGATTTGAAGAATTGAAATAAATTTTCAGTATTTGTATTTTTTCATATTTTTTTTATTCGTATCAGTTAATAATAACCAATTTAACCGGAAAAATTAAATATTCAACACGAAGTATATACGAAGTATTTTTCCATCCTCATTCAGTTGCGCCACACCCAACTGAACTCGAGTGTTAAAAAATATTCACTTTACTCACTGTATGATAAACTATATTCTACAACAGTTGAATAATGTGACAATTATTCCACTAAAATCAATGGCTAAAATTGTACCTTTAATCTCTAGTGATTAAAAATTAATGAAAAAATAAATTTATACTTTTTATTGTGTAGAGATTTAAAATGAAATAAATTTTAAGGTTTGTATGAAATTGCTTAAATCAGGGATGAGCAACACGCGGCCCGTTAAACATGTTTATGCGGCCCGCCAAGCAATTCTAAAATTGAATTTATTTTATCGACTTTCTCCCATCAATATATTGTTATAAAATTAATTATAATAAAATGGTAGTACATACTAAACCGAAACAATTTTTTGTGACGAGTTACTCACTTATCGGCGACTTGTTCAAACATGCAATACGAACGCGCCGCGTCTGTGCTTGTTTGTGACGAGATACTCACTTGTCGCGACTTGTTCAAACATTCAATACCGACCCGCCGCGTCTGTGCTGTTTGTGACGAGATACGCACTTGTCGGCGACGTGTTCAAAAGGCAATACGAACGCGCCGGGTCTGTGCTATGTTTGTGACGAGTTACCTCACTTGTCCGGACTTGTTCAAACATGCAATACGAAGCGCCCCGCGTCTGTGCTTGTTTTGTGACGAGTTACTCACTTGTCGGCGACTTGTTTAAACATGCAATACGATCGCGCCGCGTCTGAGCTTGTTTGACGAGATACTCACTGGTCGGCGACTTGTTCAAACATGCAATACGAACGCGCCGCGTCTGTGCTTGTTTGTGTTTGCTTCTGTCACACAATCAGTCAGACTGGTAAGCTGTTAACTAGCAATTTTAGCAATTCTTGTGTTTCTTGAAAGGCGTGAGTGCAATATTATTGTCAAAAAAGTAATATTAGATTCTTCTTTACTTTGGGTGGTTATGAAATGAACCTTTTTTATAGCCAAAATTCTTATATTTATTTTTTCATTCAAATATTACAATGTTTTCTGTTCACTTACGTTTCCGCATTCCGTGCTGTCTTCAGAGGGATACTACAATACAGACAATTATTTGATTTATATTATAGTTTGTATCTGTTTTTATTAAATTTATATATAATATAATAATATTTGTTTTTATTTGTCCAAAAATTACTTACCTTACGTTTTATATTTTGAATTTTTTCTTTTCTTTTTAAGGCTTCGTCAGGTTATTGCTTTTTTTGAAACATTTTTTATACATTTTAGTTTAGTAACATTAATATGTGTTACATGACTCTTTATTCTTATTTAAATGAGTCACCTAAAATAAAATTTATTTGTTTATTAGCCTTGTTTAACTTTTTCTTTATTGGAGCACGAGGTTTTTACATTGTGAACTTTTTCCTATTATTTTTACTGGTTATTTTCTGAAAATTATTCAAATTTATATTTATTTAGTTTATTTAAATTGTATACTTTAATTTTAACTTACATTAATTTTTTTATTCTAATGTTTATTATAAATAAAGTTTTGTAAATTATTAATAAGTGTTACTTTTGTGCGGCCCGCCAAAAAATTATTAAATTTAAATTGGCCTGTTGATTAAAAAGGTTGCTCCACCTCTGGCTTAAATACATTAATAATAATATTGAAGTAAATTTCGTGTTCTTAAATTAAACATTAATTTTTAATATCAATATAACAGTAAATTAAATATCAGAAAATATATTAGGTTTAACTTTTATAACCTTATGTTCAACCATTTTTCAGAGGTAACCTTCTACATTTCAATGGACATATTGTCTTAAGGGTTTCTTAAGTATTTATAATTGTTATAAAAAAAATATAATCGTTTTGGTTGTGTCCGCAGAGCTGGAAAGCATCAGAGATATTTTCCGTGATAGCCTGCTTTTGACAAAATATCCAGATAATGGCCGAACTCTGAAACCGGTCGATGATCACGAAAAGAAGCAGGCTATCATGGAAATTATCTCTGAAAAAATATAATGTTTAACGCGTGAGTAAAATACATTTTAATTCTCTTACGTTGTGACGACATTAATGGTAGCAGAATTTGATGATGAAATGAATGAACACACGAACTGGCACTAAGCTCACAATTTATATATTGATTTTTACGATTGATATATACGATTTTACTGAGTGAGGAAAGAGGAGAGTCTATAGAGCGAATAGAGACTGGACCGAGTGAAGACTGAATGATGATGGCAGCGCTTGAAGATTGATCTGTCTAGCTAGAACTCTTGCTTGTTCTAAAAGTAGTGAGCTAGTGACGCCAGCGTGGTGAAGCTTCCAAGATTGTTCTTAAAGCTCTTGTACTCTTCAGAGTTTTGTTGTAGAATGACTGGTAATCTTCAAAGTTAAATTGGTAACGCGCATCTTCAATGGTAGTTTCTTTACTATCCCGCCTTCTTTAAAGTTATAGACTCACTGTAAGCTTCTCAGATGATCAGCTTATATTCACTTTATCTTACCGCTGGAAGCAGCGTCTAGGTGACAGATTAACTGTCGTGGTTGAAACCCGTTTGCCAATACAAAGTAGTGGGCGTGACAGTGGATGTGACGCGATGATGGCACCTTGATGCGGTTGCTAATGAAATTAATAAGTCCAGATTTTCTGTGGTGAATTCACTGACTGTTGGTTCCTTTAAATCACACTCACTTGATTGTGCTTTTGTGAGCTAATCTGAACTCAAGTATATAAAAGAGAAACTTTACTCTCTTGCCAATTAAATAATTAGACTTCCTATAATTGCGGTTTGTATATAATATTACATTTTTTGTTTTCTTAATATTTAAATATTTATATTAATAGAAGAAAAAATCGACTATCATAAATTTTAACTAGACGGTACGTATATTTTTTCAGTGGGCTCTTTAAGTGAAGTTTCTAGCCCAGTTAATCTGTTGTAATCTGTTAGTGTGACATTGCACGTACCCAAGAAATTTTTTTTCTCTCTCTCCTTTCCACCCTCAGTGGCTTTTATTCCATCCTTCTCTGCCAAGTGCATTCTCTTTTCTTCTTCAAAACCACTTTCTTATCTCTCCGCACACCCAAAAGCTTTCTTCATTTACTTCCTGACCGCACATCACATCCAGCTTTACTTCCCTCTTTGTCCACTTGAACATTGTATTCCATTAGTCAACGTAACTGTCTACTCCTTTATGTTTTCTACCGACCGTGTTTCTTAGCGTTAAACATTTCCTATATATATAATATCTCCCCACTGTTATTATTTAGTTTACTCTTGCTGAAATGCTTTTATTCAAACATTAGTGTAGTATCTCGTGATGTACGTGATAGGGATATAGGAATGCCTCGGCTAGCTCAATGACCTAAATGTTTGCGTGGCAAATAACGAGACGCAGGCCAGTCGTCTCCGAATAACCTCTTTTATAGGGTCAGAATCCTTTTGTGAGATAAGCGACATGTCTATTAGACAAGAGGTCAGTAACGAGAAGTAAGTCAAGAAAGCATTGCTCTGCGAGATCAATCCTAGGACTGAAATTAGTGCAAAAGCCCTGTTTGGACAGTTTACGTGGGTTTCCTCACTGGGCGTTGCAGATATAGGGGACATCTAAGGCTGGGACGCGAAGGCGGATAGCATTTGCAAATTCTTTTGGTAGTTGGAGACTATTTGGAATACACCTTTTGACTAAGTACGAGTCTATCATCCAGAGAAGGCTTAAGGCATGTACCATGTAAGCAGAATTATAATCTTCCTAGAACTTTCCCAGATTCTAGTATTTTTTAGAATAATTAATGTGTTCAAGCAGATGACTGCTTGGTGGGCAATTGCTCGCCATGCTTCGAACTAGGCTTACCAAAAGCTAGCTATGATGATAATAATACAACACTATTCTTATATGTAAAATAATGGAAGGGATTAGCTTAGTGGTAGCGCGCTGGACTAGCAACGCGGAGGTGTCTTAGACTATGCTGCCCTTAGATTTTTTTTCTTCCTAGGAGCTTCTACAGCTCACTGTCCGATGATGGGCAGTGTTGTCTGTAGCAGAGAACACTGTTCAGATACCGGCAATGCTTCTGAGAGGCTACAGGGAGCACAGCTGATCCTTCAGGTCGTAGTGCGTATCCCCTTGAAATAATAAATAAAAAAAAATTATGTAATATCGAATATCGTGAAGAAAATGAGTTAACCGGAAGTGTTACTTTACAGAATGGAATTTTGAGTTTTGAACTTTTCCTGAAAATGATTGGAATGATTTTCTATAAACTTGGAATGCTAATTACACAGTTATAAACCTATTATTTATAAGGGAAGGGAAAATAGCTAAGTGGTTAGCGTATTGGACTCCCATGCGGAGGACCAGGGTTCGAATACAGCTGTGCTATCCTTAGATTTTTTTTCTTCCTAAGAGCCTCTACAGCTCACTGTTCGGTTATGGACAGTGTTGTCTGCAATGAGAGAACACTGTCCAGAGGCCGGGCAGTGCACTGGAAAGGCTCCAGGCGCCAATGACCATAGATGTTGACGCGTCTTAAATTAAAAAAAAAAAAAATATTATTTATAATTTTAACCTAAACATTTTCCCAAATTGTTCCAAATTTGGAACATTTCCAAATTGTTTTTGAAGGGTTTTCTGCGATCGTTACAATTCAAATGATTACATTTCAGTGCAATGTTATCTTTTGGATTACTGTGTTTGTACGCACATATAATTTCTACCTGACACCTGGGCCAGCTAAAATAGCTATACTTACCATCTTTATTCTTATGATAGTGCTACCACTGAGCTAACCCCATCCCTCTTGTTGTGATATAGCCAGATGTTAAATCCAAAAATGATAGGTGTTATTGATTAATATTGATTTAAAAATAATGATAGGGAAGGGATTAGCTCAGTGGTAGCGCGCTGGACTAGCAACGCGGAGATCACGGGTTCGAATCCAGTCGTGCTGCACTTAGATTTTCTCTTCCTAGGAGCCCCTACAGCCCACTGTCCGGTGATGGACAGTGTTGTCTGTAACGGGAGAACACTGTCCGGAGGCCGGCAGTGCACTGAGAAGGCTCCGGGCGCAAATGACCACAGATGTTGAGACGCCTTAAAAAAAAAAAAAAAAAAAAAAAAAAAAAAAAAAAAAAAAAATAATGATGGATTAATTGTCATAAAATGTCACATTTATATATCCTGCTACCATAAATTTTATAATAAAATAATTTATCTAGTTTAGACATTGTAAATCTGTAATTTTTTTAAAGGAAGTGGTGATCCAATGTAGCGCGCTCACATCCTTAGTTTCACTTTTCACTTACTTCCGTCAGGATTTCATAATATACTTTAGATAACTGTTCAATTGTCATTTTGACAGGAACTTGTATCCTGTACTGTATATCCTCCTATTGGGCATTCTTTCCTGCCACAATTCTTCCGTTTTCATTGAACTTTTATTTTATAGGTATGTAATTTGGCTGGTTACGCCTCTCAACATTAATTAATAAAACAAGTTTTTATTATTATGAATGAATCAAGGATGTTATAAAGTAATTCATTTGCTTCTCATTTTTCTATGAAAAATAAGTTTCATAGAAAAAACGGAAAATTGCATAAATTTCAAACATGATATTTAGTTTAATTAGAGCGGAAATAACACTTAATGGAGTTTTCAGTTTTTGTGAGAAAAGGCTCAAATGATTTTGTTTAAAGTTGTCTATCTAATACATACAAAGAGCTACAACTTAGGTCTGAAACATTTCTCTGGGAAAATTCATTTAAACAGAGTTTATAGGAATGCTTGTGTTATGCTTATTTTTAATAAATCTTGCTAGTAAAGACACATTAATTTAAAATGCTCACCACGGAGCGTGATTATCCCAGTAGATTCAAATCCCTTTACGGACTTGCTCATTTTAGATCTTTCTTATTCATGAATTTTAAAATTATCATTTCTTTCTGCAAAAACTACTTGGAAAATTGAATGGAATTTTAAATTCACAACTAATGGCATAAGTTTAAAGGAAATTCTCATAATAAATTAAATTATTTAAAGTATATGATGAATACAGAATTTCTAGAAATAAAAAGCGTTGATGTTGTAGGCTGTTTAAGCAAAAAATAAAATAGAGATAAAAATGTATAATAAATATTTTTCTATAAGCCTTTTTTTTTAAATGAAAATTTAATTTAATTTATGCATAATAAATATGCGGCGTATAAAAAATTATTTAGAAAAATATGAAAAGACGAGTATTTTACACTCCCTTGAAAATAAGGTCCATATTCTGGAAGGTTTTAGTTTACAGGCTTGACTTTTGAATACGCAGCTTTCAAAATTTCCATATTAGAGTATTTAGGGATTGATTACCAATCTAAAGACGAAAGAAATGCAACAATTTATAAATTATAAATCTTGACGAAACTAGGAACTTCTTTGACCTTATCTGAACTTTGGAATATGACCATTGATTTTGGATATTTTATAATATCGCCCACTAGAGAGATGGAAGTAAATAAAAGTGTTTCAGAGACCAGGAGGTCTGCTAGAGGTTTTGGCCTTTGCAGACTGGGGTTGTGTGGAGACTAACAAAACAATTTTGGATAGTATCAGATAATAATGAGTAGTTGTAAAAACAAAGTGATCTCTTTAATGAAAATAGTGATTAGAGATCAGATTAAAGATTTTTTTACGTGTTAGCCTGCTTCATTTTTTTGGTCACCGTCCATTTTCGGGTATTCACCCAATCGTCAGGTAGTCTTATCAACAATGTGATAATAAAGTATTGCATAGAGCAAATACAGTTTACACATTCTTTAGGTGAGGTGTCACGCAAAAAACTCTGAAGTTTTCCAGCTCTTTAGACCAGTGCACAACAAATTGATTGGAGTCGACACTTTTAGCTTTTCTAGCAGATATGTGTTGATATAACCTCGAGCTCGAGAGTTTTTGATTGGGGGCTTTTTCTGTAAGTATAAACGAATCCTTTCATTCAATTACTGTCTTATTCATAAAACCTACATTTGCGATATATAACCAAGTAATCTATAACGAAAACTTATGTAGGTTCTACTTCCTCCTCCTCCCATCCAATAGAGGTAGGGTACCTCAGGGAAACATCCTGGGCCTTGTTCTCTACGCAATATACTCTGCCTATATTCCTACCCATTCTCAAACCTTCTAACTACCTAAGAAGATGACGCTGCAATGTTTTTAAAGATTCTGTAGCACCCACAGGAATCCTTCAATCGTATCTTTAATCCATGGAATCACGGTTTAAGGATCCTTGGAATCAGGCAATGGAGAATAAACCTGCATGAACAAAATTGTGAAAACATTGCAGTTATTGATACCAAGATATTGCAAGAGAATTCCTCGTCCTTCTGCTACCTTAGGCTCTACATTGACAAACGGCTGAAATGGAATCTTCATACTCGACTGATACGAAAAGAACTGAAAAACCGCTTTAGACTGCTTAAATGATTACTTGACAATAGGTCTAAACCCTTTAATATACTAAATAATAATCAGTCTTAAAACCTATCTGAACATACTGAATAGAACACAGGGTTCTGTTAAGTGTTCTAAACACCAACAAATCCAATCTTTTCAATCAAAATTCCTGCGCACTATAATTAACGCTCTCCATTTTGTCTCGAACCTTACGATCCCGTACTGACCTTAATATCCCATTAGTAATCGACGTTGCTTCCTCTTCTTGAAGGAAGCTCCATTAAATCCTGTCCTGCCATATAAATCCTTTAACAAGAAATCTCCCCTCTTGAACCTTCCCGGACAATTCTACCCGTCGCGTACAGCGTCAGTTGTTTATCTTCTATCAACAAATGAGAGTGAGTGATTTGGAATGCTTCCATTGGGTAGCTCGTCCACTCGTTTAGTGTTTATTTTATTTATTTATTATTATTATGTATTCAATCTAATCTATTTCTTTTCCCACTTTTACTTATACATTTTTTTTTTGTTTCAGGTAATATTTATAATCAAACAAGTATGTGTGATAACGTTTAAGTCTGTAAGTACACTTTGTAAATTATTCACATGAATATTGCAAAAAAAAAAACAACTTTAGTTTATACCCTTGTTAACTTGTTGCGGCTCTGCTAATCCTGTCTGGAAACATAAATTAGCTAACAGTGTTTTTGCACACATGTTGAAAGTAGGCTTCCTTTTTCATTGGTCTACCACATCCTGTCAGATTGGTCGCATGTTTAGTTTTCTACTGGCCACAATTGACTGGAAAATAAGAGAAATGGCTTTTGAGTGTCTACTTAACAAGCAGTATACAGTATTTTTCAAATTGCATCGAATTTGCTTATAAATAGCAATCGCATAATTTACATATATTAATAACTACCTCCTCCTACTACCTTCCTACTAAGAGGAATTGTTGCGATCTTGTCAAATATCCGAATTTGAGTTTTTCATCTGTATTTCCGATGTTTGGAGTAAGAAAAATCTGATGTAAAACAGTCTCACCACTTTCTCTTGCTGCAGTTATTACGATTATAACATTGATAAATTTCTTTAAACTTGGATTACCCTCCTCGACGACTGAGGTGGCAGTGGCCTCGTGATCTCTTGTAAGTGCGCAGCGAAATAATGTGGAGGGTCACCACTGGGTGATTTCTCCATTTCCCACTGGGTGACTTCCCGTGACTGTAAGTCATCTCATTTACTTGTTGCTGGTTACGCAAACGTACCAGCAATTGTAAATTTTGAAATAAATGAAAAAAAAAACAAAAAAAAAACCTTGAAATATTTTTTTTTTTTTTTTAGAACTCAAATATAAATATACAATGATGGGGTTAAATGTTTATCCTTTGGGGCTCAGGTAGTCATTTTAATGTATTTACATTGTAGTCTAGAACAGCGGTCGCCAGTCGGTGTTCCGGGGACCACCAAGAATTGTTAACGAACGAAGATTTTTTTTTTTTGATAGCGTCAGTCAAATTTCCCATCTTCCCACTGATGTGAAATTATCCGCTACTAAAACATTAATCGGCCTTTTACGAATGTTACATTTAAAAGGAAAGCCTGTGGCTACTCCGACAAACTCAGTGGAGACGGATTGGGTTCAGGTAAAAGAAAAAAAAAAAAAGGCAAAGCTCGGTCCTCAACAAATTTACACAAACACAGACAAAAAAAACCTTTACAAAACACAAACAGTAAAAGGATACAAATTCAGCAATTATTATTATTATTATTATTATTATTATTATTATTATTATTCGAAAGGAAAGCTTAATCAAACTGACATCCGACGACACCCTCAAAATTAAATTTAATTCAGGCATAACAAGAGCTCACTTTTGGTATACTGTCAAAAATGAGTATCCAATATTAAGTCAAAAGGTTATTAAAATATTATTGCCATTCACAACAACATATTTGTGCGAAAAAAACATTCTCGGCAGTTGCGGCAATTAAAAATAAGTACCGTTGTCGACTTGAACTGCAAGCTATCCTTCGTGTTGCTGTTAGTGCAATGGACCCTAGAATCGAAGAATTTTTATTTAAGAAGCAGCAATATGTTTCACACTGATCGACAAATATTGAATATTGTTCCTTTTATTGTAATTATTAAGTAAACTTTAATTAATCATTATCATCATTTGACTTTTCTTTCTCATTTTTGGTTGCCATGATAAATAAAAATTTCATTGAAAATATAAAGGGTGTTCATTTGAAAACTTGCCACCTTGAAAAACTTTTTAGTTAGTACAATTTTTAAAAATCGCTGAAACACGTCAATATTGTTTTGGAGTGGGACATTTAATAACCCACTCTAATCAATTGGGGAACTTTCCCCGCCTCCAAAAAATGGGCTATTGGTCCGCGAGATTAAATATTTTCTGCTTGGTGGTCCGTGAGCATCATATGAGACCTACTGCTGGCCTAGAAGAGACCATTGAAGGAACTGAGATAATATTTGATGTTTAATGCCACAAATTGCGCAGAAATCCTTAAAATAAGTTTTCCCAGGAAAAAAATCTTTGAAATAAAAGTTACACAATTGTATCTGTGCAGTCAGCATTCGTAGTTTAACGAAAATCGCGAAAAACTGAAAAAAAAAAAAAAAACAGTAAAGTAGCCCTTTCGGTTGATGGATTTTGCCCGAAATCTTCGTGTCAGATGCGGTGTTGTTAAGTACCTACATGGGAATACCAGGTTTATTTATTTTATTAATTTATTTTTGATGCGATTTTTCGTTTTTAGATATTAATATTCTGGCCTTCCACTCTCTCTCACATACACAAGATGAGAGAGAGAGAGAGAGTGAGACCATTCGCTATAAACATTTTTCCATACTCAGAGAACCTTAAAACATGTTTGTTTTTTTAAAACTGTATTTCCGGTGAATACTCAATTTCGAAGAATTGACACGAACGCAATACTTCTTCTTAATATTATTGGTAAGGAAAGTAAAAAATGTTTTTTAGCGAATGATTTAAATTTATGTGTGATAGAATCAAATAATGATTGTAAAACGAAAAATAGCAGTTAGCCCAAACTTGGTATTCTGTTTAGTACTACCACAACGTCTGCCACGAGTGTTTCAGATAAAAATCCATCAAATGGAAGTGTGATTTTGCTGAATGTATTTTCTTCAGTTTTTTCACTATTTTAGCGATAACGAGTCCAACGATTTTCTATAAACTACATGTGCTATGTATTCACATAAATACCTCTCATTTTTATATGAAATCTTTTTTGGGGGGGAAAAGTGATCAAAGTATGTATAGGGCATGTACGAGGTGTGTAAATTAAGTAATGAGACTGATTTTCTAGTGTTCGATCTGGCAACACTGGAGACGCGGCGCATGCGTGGTAGGGCAAGTAAACAGTGCAAATTTGAAAATGCTAGAGTTGTTGCACTGTCCGTAGTGACTTTTTTTGTGAGCAAGGTTTTTTCAGTGCGTTTTAAAAATGAGTGACATCAATTACGAGCAACGTTGTGCTATCAGGTTTTGCTTCAGACTTGGGCACAGTGCAACGGAAACGTTTGAAAAACTGTGCCAAGCCTATGGAGGCAATGTTTTGTCGAGAGCACAGGTTTTTAGGTGGTTTAAGTCGTTTGCAGAAGGAAGGGAATCAATTGAAGACGAGCCTCGCAGCGGAAGGCCTTCATCTTCAAGAACCTACGAAAATGTTGGCAGAATCCGCGATCTCGTGCGTTCAGATCGTCGTTTGACAGTCCGAATGATCGGCGAAGAGTTGAATTTGACTCACACAACCGTTCATCAAATTTTGACTAATGAATTGGGGATGAGAAAAATTTCTGCAAAAATGGTTCCGAAAAATTAATGAGTATTTGGCCAGTAATAACATTCCTGTGGCTCCTCAGCCTCCTTATTCACCCGACTTGAGTCCATGTGACTTTTTTTGTCCCCCAAATTGAAAAATCACCTCAAGGGACGTCATTTTGGAACATTGGAGAATATTCAAACAGCCGTAACCGACCAACTGAAGTCTATTCCAGTATCCAAGTTCCAGCACTGCTATGACGAATGGAAGAATCGTCTTCAGCGTTGTGTGGCTTCCCAAGGTAGTTACTTTGAAGGGGACAAAGTTGAATTATTGTAATTTTACTTGAATAAAAAAAAGATAAAAAATCAGTCTCATTGCTTAATTTACACACCTCGTATTTTTTACCCTCAAGTTTGTTAAGAACAACTTTACTTCTCCCTTGTGATTTTAAATAAACTTGGGGAGCAAGTTACTAGATCAGAGACATTTTCCGTGGTAGCCTGCTTCATTTTGTGGTTATCGGGCGTTCGCCCATCTTCAGGATGCGTTTGTCAGACAGTGTGATAACACACACTCTGAGTAAACTGAATTTTCTCTGTGCAAGTCTTTGTTATCACACTGTCTAACAAACGCATCTTGAAGATGGCCCAAACCGGTCGATGACCACAAAATGAAGCAGGCTACGACGGAAAATGTCTCTGATGCTTTCTAGCGATGCGGAACCAACCACCAGAACACCACAACAAGTTACTACAATTCGGAAGAGGTTTTGGTAGATCTTCGCCAGCAAGATCAATGGTGTTATCTTAGCAGAAGTTCTTCTTACCTCCATTTGGCCTTCACGATACTCTTTAATGATTATGATAATATTTGAAGATGGCATGAGGATGTTTTACGACAGCATACAAGAAGCAGTCGGTGACTGTACAAGACTTGGCTTGCATCTCCTCATCCTCGCGTGACACTCACTATATTCCCTGACATAAATTGCAACAGATTTTTTTTTTTTTTATAGATGATTAGATAATTGGAACAATAACTACCTGCTAATTGAGATCATAAAATTCGATTATCCATTTTAAAAAGTATTTCTTAATAGTAGTAAAAAACAAGTCAGCAATCATACTGATATGTCATCATTTAAAGAAATTAAATTATACTCATATTTCTTATATTATTTGATAAAGTACCATCTGTTAACATTTGTTGACCTCCGATGTTATTCTAGTATATCTTTTTCCATGACCCAGTTATGTAATAGTTTATGTATCTTTACAGTGGTCCTATATACATATGTACCTAACAATATAGATATGTATATATTAAGAAATATTGATCATATAAATAATAATTATCAAAATCAAATTAGTTTATCTATTGAATAATTGGGAAGCTAATTAATTATTAGCATAATATTGTTGGTCTGGTCTGTTTGTTTGTTTGTTATGAGTGAATTGATTATTACTCTGTAATTCTGTATAAATGATATTTTACGCGGTTGTTCTTGATGTCATAACTGGAGAATTAAATTAGATTCTATGGGGATTGGCTGTTAAGCCCTGTTCAGATTGTTTAATTAGACTTAGAAGTCTGGAGAATGACTTATGGGTAAAATTTCAAGCCATCAGTTTCCCCTCCCCAAAGAAGAAAAGTCTTAGCCATACAAGTCCCTCCACACTGACATAATATGTGCAATGTGTTAATTCATTCTGACAAAACCTGTGCAGGCTATCCGTTATCAGGCCCATGCGATGTATGTGCTTATTAAGTATTCAGTGGCTAGCCAGTAAAAGAAGGCCCTCAGACATCCGTATGGCCGCATGACATTGTTGGAGTAGCCCTGCAGTAAGCGCCTCGCATAATTTTTGATATGTTCCACTATGCTTAGAACAAATGAAATTAACGGAATACGTGATTTATTGTTTTGCTTAGACAAATTTTCTCCTTATTTTATTAAAGGGGTTGTAAGCAAAAATTCCAAATACCTTATTGTTTAGGTAAAATTGGTGAGAAGAAGTAGATATTTTAGTTCTTTATGGTATTTATCCGTCATAGCATGCATATTCCTTTTGTTTCTGACCGGTTTCGCTTTTTCATCGTCAGAACAAATTCACCAAGTTCGCGTAACAATACCAGATGTTATCCAGCATTGCAGACCCATCCACATATTCAACAATTTAGTGTTTTGTTAGGGAAAAAATTAGTGACAAATAACTCCTTGCTTTTAACTATAAATTTAAGGAAAGGGATTAGCTTAGTGGTAGCGCGCTGGACTAGCAACGCGGATGTCCTTGGTTCGAATCCAGCATGCTGCCTTTAGATTTTTTCTCTAGGAACCTCCACAGCTCACTGTCCGGTGATGGGCAGTGTTGTCTATAGCTGGAAAACACTGCTCGGAAATCGGCAGGGCACTGTGAACGCTCTGAAGGGCACCATAGATCTTTCAATGGTGTCGTAGTGTAATAATTCCCTAAAAAAAAAAAAAACTAATAATTTCGCACCAGATTTTTCAGTTTATGCTTCAGATTATAAAATAATTTTAATACAAACTATGTGGTTGTTTCTATGTGTCTTTTGGGGGGATCTCCGTAAAAGCGAAAGTGTCTAAACCGATGTTTATTGCTGTGTTTGCAGCTATGTACACCCATATACATCGCAATTACACGTCACCCCAAGCAACTGGCCAGGCACCAAAAGCAAGCACCCAAAAGCACCGCCGCATCCCCACTCTTTAAAATAGTTGAGAAACGACGAGGTCAATATGCTAGAGAAAAGATCGTATTATGGTGCACTGACTCAGCACCAATAAACCCATGGAAAAATTCAGTTCTTCTTTTATTACATGAATAAAATATGAAGTCATACAGAAAATATTATATCGTTGTTAGAAAAGTTGAAAAAAAGAAGAAATAAGAACTCAGGATATCCGTTAAACTTACCGTTCCACCTACGGAAATAGAGTCAGCATTATTGAAATATCCAGTCTAGTCTCCTGTGAGAATATTTTGCTTATAAAAAAATTGATGAACCAAAGTGTTTTAACATGGAATTTATTTATGCAGAGTGTAAAAATATCTTTCTTGAACCAATAATAGTTATCCAAAAATGTCCACTCATTTGTATAGCTTTGCCTAATGGAGAGGGTAGGGACAGTAGATGTAACCAGGGTTGCTCTACAAAAGAGTATATCTGGGTTGATATAGAGGATATTAAAGCTATATTTGTATAATGCTTTTTATGAACGTTTCTTATACCCTCAAGCAATTCTTACTGCTTATTTTTTTTTTTTTATTACTAGTCTTTTCAAAATAATAAAGTAGAAAATACACCGGGATCCCTTTTTAAAATTAGCTGTCCGCATTTTTAAAATATATTTATTGTTCTGTTTTTTTATCACGTTGTATAAATATGATACGGAGAACCTTACTTAAGTGTTGGATTACGGTCCAATGCTAGTATTAATTGTTCGTCAACTTAGTTGTGAAATCTGTGGGTGGAGCAAAATGACGTTCACAGCTACTACAAAGCTTTGGCAATGGGCGGAGCTTAACAGCCGTTTAGGTACCATAACTAAGTTGCCAAGCTACACTTAGTGGGTAATTACATAGAAATATTTCACTTAAAGTTTCTCTATTCCAGTTTATGGTTGTATTATCTTGTAGAAATAAAAATCTAGTTCAGATGAATGTAAAGTATCATATTATAATCCTGTTCACCATATTGATCCATCTTCACCAAAACAGACTTTAGGGAGACGATTTTAAGCTCTTAGGAAATGGTGATGTTCTTATTAAAGAGAGGAGCTTCATTACTTATACTTATTGTGCATTATGTATATTAAGGAGAATTACTAAAGAGTTAAGTTTGAAGAGTTAATAGCGAGACTATTGGCGAAGTTGACACAGTAAACTGATGAGGTCATAAGAGCCTGACATTGTATGTAATTCTTCTTAATGGGTTAGGGACTGTTATTTTATTCCATATAATAATAAGTATTATTAATATAATTCCTAAATTCCGTTTTATTTACACCATGTTTCCTGTTAAAAGGCTAATTAGCCCGTTTACGTTGGAAATGTGGTTGGTGTGATATATTGTTGTATATTTGTAAGTATTGTAGCATGAGCGGTTTTGTATAAGGGGGCTTGTGTGTACCTTTAAAGAGAAGGGAAGTAATACGAAATAAATAAGAAAACTCTGCTAGATTAAATTAAATATATTATCTTTAAAGAAATTTAAATACTTTTCAATATCACAATAATATGCTTATTAATATACTGAAACTAGCTAGATTAAACTCTTATGTTTTAATTTATGACTGGCACTGATGTTGACCCTTGATTAATAACTGTTAGAATGCCCAATTCAGACTGTGCTGTTTGAAAGCAGGAATTTAGACTGTACAAATCCTTTCAAATAATCTGGTATGTCTGGAGGGAGTGTATTGTCTTGTCGTAACTGTTTCTGACCCTAATAGCCCTGACCTTAAATTATAGTACCTGACTCTTTTCACTGCATTAAGACGCACTTAAAACATTGACAAAATTCTATTTTTCAAACTATAAAATATTCTAAACTATTACTTTTTGCATTTCTTTCTTCCACTACACCTTAAATTAATAAATATGAAGACTTATATATAAACTGCCTTGATCTTGACCGTGTGGTACAAGGTTTAGGGGACGGCTGTTTCCAAGGAAACAGAAGATTTTTTTTAGACAAATTCGATATAGAATTTTTGTTTAAATGACTAATCTCGTAAAGATGTTAATTTCTGACTCGCTTAGGAATTTGAATAGCCAATAAGTTCGTTTAATTATGTATTTAATTTCGAGTAAATATATATTAATATATATTCTTTTAAATATATTTATTATATGTGAAACAGCTTTATTTATCATATGTGTACAACCCTGTAAATTTATTTTACGGGATATTACCGTAATTGGCTCATTGTAGCCCCCCTCCCCCATCCAAAGCCTCACCATAAACTTTTCAAAAAGTAGTGTAAAACAAAAAAACTGGTGTGAAACACTCACACAACTTTCTCTTACTCCTGTTCTCAAAATTATAATTGACAAATTTTATACTTTGTGTACCAAATTTATAGAAATTCGTCGAAAACTGAAAAAACTGTTCAGTAAAAGCGCACTTCCGGTTTATAATTTTCTTACAACTTGGAATTTTTGCCATCTATTTATTTCTAATTAATTTGTTTGGATGATAGAATTGTATAATCAACTATGATAGCATTTTAAAGAAAAACATAACCCCTTCCCTTCCCTAAAAGTGTCCTTAAATGAATGTTCCTAGAGAAATGTTTTACGTAAAAGTTGTAGACCTTTGTATGTGTAGTTTATAGAATGATTTTCAACCTCAAAACGGATATTTCCGGTGAAAACTCGATATCGAAAATTTGACCTGATTACAATACTTCCCCTTACTAGGAGTAACAGGAAGTAAAAATAGATAATAAAAATATGAATAATAATAAAATTTATGTTTCATATATTTTTTTATCGACCACAGTTTCATAATATTTCCTTTTTATTTTCGGAAATTGATCAAAAACTTAACTTCTTTGTTGTGGTGGCTGGTTCCGCAGAGCTGGAAAGCATCAGAGACATTTTCCCGTGGTACGCTTGCGTTCAATTTTGGGTCATCGAGACCGGTTTCGGGCGTTCGCCCATCTTCAGGATGCGCTTTTCAGACAGTGTGCCAACACAGACTCGTACAGAGACTTAGTTTCACACTAACTGAGGTGTATGTTTAAAATACTAAACTCTTAAACTAGGTAAAGGGATGTGGCCAGATGGGTGGAAAAACACGTGTTTGGGTTGTTAAAGGGCAAATTCTTTTCTTACAGTGGACGCGGGGGTCTAATGTTTAAACTCTGTTGTTGGAGGGAGACTTACTTTACAATTAACTAACCAAAATATTAAGAATATACAAAAATAAAAAATAAAAAATAAGATACACAAAATAAATCTAAACAAAATTAAACAACGATTAAACTAACATTTTAAAATTCATTCATTCATTTAAAACTGAACGATTTTTTATATAATTAAGTT
>JAAEAF010010267.1:0-32929 GCA_011037195.1 Triatoma infestans
TGGGTTTATTTTGACAACAAACATACAAAAACAATCGATAGATCAGGCTGTACCGTCTCCTGAAGAAAGAGATGTGAAAAAGTAGTAATGCTGTGGTGATCTACGAGGGCGTCATTTATTTTGAGCTAGAACGGACGGTCGTGCGATTATATCCGAGAATTACATCCGCGTTCAGTTAGAAAAAGTGTCTCTTGAGTTAATTTACTCCTTCAACAAGGCAAGACAAGCCGCACACCTTACTTCAAACCTTCTCAGTAATGAAAGATTTGAATTTTGAGCTCTTACAACCCAGATTTGGCACCCTCTGATTACCGTGTCTTTCGTTCCATGGCCCACTTTTTACATGGTTAGAAATTTACAACTACCGAGGAGGGGGAAAAATGGGAGTTTTTGCCTCCGAGATTTGCCTCACCTATCGGAAGCATATTGAATTGTTGGCTTACAGATGGTAGCTTAGTAAGTGAGTAAACAAACCATTTTTGAATCGTAAGGTGAAAAACGCAAATACTTTCGTTACACTCTTATGATTTTATGATTTCGTTAACTCTATGATTTTACCCTTACAACATTCGTCACTTTGTTGGTTCTGACCGGTTTCGGATTCTTATCCATCGTCAGATTAAGGTTTTTTAATCAATTCATGTAGAGAGATGACTTAAACTATGCTTATATTACAAGCGACATGATTGATTCAATTGTAAGAAAACAAATGTTTTCACAATAGAGTGGGTACCAAAAAAAAAATCTTGAAAAATTGACATTTTTGTCATAAGTGATATCGACATTTTCAAATAGGAACTTCTAGTAGTTAATCCACAATTTTATTTCAATTTTGGAAGGGAGAGAGAGATAATCAGTATTATTATTATTTGATCTAATTAATTGCAAATTACTCAATAATCAAAAATATACTTAAATAGATAGAATAGATTTGAACATATGTATTCTACTGAATAGTTTGCCAATTTCATAAGATCCACTCAAGCGTTTCTGATTAAACACGGACCATTTATCAAGGCAAACTTATTGAAAGCATTGTTCCATAAATAATAACTGAATTTCCCCCCAAATGACTGATCAACAGTATATCGTTTAATTAATATCTAAGGTAAACTTATATCAATATGATTAATTCACAAATTATTGATGATTATAATTTAATAACGCTTAATACATCTTTAAGAGAGATTAGTAGTTAGAAACAGTTAGTGGAAGTTAAGTGTTGAGAGGTCTAATAGTTGTTAACTTGTTGCAACAACTAACTCTATTGTATATCTCATGGAAATTTACAATGCCTTACGTTGAATATTTAAGTATGCAACAAAAATTTGAAAAAAGTCTAGAAATACAATATAGAGATAAGGAGGTTCACATATACAGAGTGTCCCATTTTAAACGAGCCACTTTTGAAATAACTCTTAAAAGAAGAAAGAGTTATCTTAAAAGTGAACATAAAGTTTGTTGAAGTATTTTCGCTCTACTTATGATGGTCTTAGTGTTTTTTTATTTTATTGCCTTAACTTATTTTATCAACACCTTAAATTGATAGTCGAAAGTTGATTTTCTACTGACTCCCACTTACCACTACGGTATTGAAAACTGGTGCGAGGATACCTACAGTGGACAATTCCCTTGAGGGCTAAAATGTTGTTGACACGTGAGAAAAATTGGGGACCTAGTAGCGAATCTTGGTTAGAACTAAACGGCGGCTATGTTTGGGTGGAATGTTTGGATGGGCTTAGTGACGTCTATACTCTGCCGTCTGTGACACAGGTGGTTAATAAGCGCTGTATTAATTAAATTGTATTTTTTTAATCTGTAATATTGTTAATTATATAAGATGTGGTATAAAAACCCATGTTTCGCCCATATTACAGTATGCCTCCTTCAAGTATTAGTTAGCTTAATTCCTAGATCAACATCTCGAAAATATTCAAAAAAGTTTTACAAATTAATAATAATAATAACAATTAAAACAACAAAAATAACAACATTGTAGGCAGCCATTGTTGACAACCAACAAGTGTGAGTGTAACAGAAACATAACGTTGAAATGAACTCTCTACACCAACTTGGTGAATTTGCTCAGACGATGCACGAAAATCCGAAACCGGTCAGGAACAAAATGGATATGGGTGTGGAAAATGGATCTGACGAATAAAATAACAGATGTTATCCAGCGTTGCGAACTCCAGTCGAAATATATAGGAATATTTGAGTTCATCACAAGTAGATAAGATATTAATTAACTGGTTCGTTGTTAAACTGTTAACATAAGATATACAATAATTACGGAAAGGGACATATATATTGGACAAATTATTTCAAAATAATATTACAAATTAAGTACATAAATCTAAATAGTTTAAACTTGGATTTTGTACTTACTAATCAAATTTTTTTTTATTCTTTGTGGAGTGGGAGCAAGCTCTATGCTATCCACAGCCCCTCTGGGACCATATAGCTACTCTAAAGATCGGAACCTTTTCTGAGCACTGCTGGCCTCCGGACATTGTTCTCTCGTTACGGACTGTAAGTGGCTCCTAAGAAGAAAAAAAACTAAGGGCTGCACTGCTGGACTCGTTCCCGAGACTTCCGGTAGCTAACCTTACTTACTACTCTAGTACTTAATATTTACTTGCCATAGAGGAGGTGTTAGGATCGATTTGCAGATATGATTTACAAGTTTATAATAATTAATCGGTAATTAATAACCTTTTAACGTATAATTCTAGAAAATTGGTATATTAAGTAATGAATAACTTAATTTGATTTACATTGATTTATTTAATTTCTTTATTATATTAGTTTCAGCATGTAAGTGTAACTTGAATTGACTTTGTTCATAATAACGTCCCCAGGAGTTGGTAAAATTTTTACTACATCTTGTAAAACCCCTTTGGAAGAGTTGCGGCCAGTCGAAACTTCAAATGACAAATAGGTTATTCACCATCTGGCACCACTCAGATGTTAAAGAAATGAGTGAGAGAAGTAAGAAGTATGAAATTATATTTGGCACCTCCAACGTAAATTCTAAGATCAAAAGATAACAGACTCACACAAGGATGTAGGGTGGAATTCTGATATTCACTTTCTCTGTTTTGGTAAAAGCTGTAATGTCCGCATGATGCTGAGTTCAAAGCCAGTATAAATCATGTACAAGTACAAACAACAATATGAATATTCCGCATTAAAGAAATATATGCACAAAGGAAATTTTTGTCCATTAATATCAGGTAGTATAAAAATAATAGGAATGGTATAATTAAAACAAGAAATTGAAAAACTCAATACAAAAAGGTTTTAAAAATGGGAGCAGATTACATTTGGATTGATGTTGGTAAAGCTGATGCAGGTGAAACCTACCACATTTATCAAACCGGTTGCAGGATAAAGTGTTTAACCTAGTATACAATTACATAGCCTGTTGACAATTGGTGGATATCGTTATGTCGTGGTATACTATTAGAAATTAATCATACTCTTGTATCCATCCATATGTAATTTAAACCAAACACATACCTTACGCTCACACACGATATATATATAAACATTTACATCATTCATCTGTATACTACACTAATACATTCTATTTATTCGTCATAATAGTGTCGATTCCATATTATATTTAAAGAGAATACATTTATTTATTATCATAAAGTATTAATATTCCACCGCATTTCTCATGGAAAATTAAGCTGTATCCACTTTTTTTATATAAAGACAACTCAATATAAAACGAAGGTTTTCTTTCAGGCATCATAAAATATGTTTTGACTTGAGATTTGAGTACATTTAATTTGATAATACAGATAGAAAAGGAAATTATATTGATTTGGGATTTTATCCGTCATGGCGAATCAGAAAATGTTCAAAGCCTATAAAAAATAAAAAAAAAAAACCTATAACGGACAAAATTCCTGATATTATCCAGGATTGTGGACCGAAACACACATTCAAAATAATGCCTTGCATAGTTTCATTCTTATAAAGAAAACTGATTTAAAATGTTCACACACGGCTTTCTTTAATTACACATAACATAAATATTAAATTTCCTTTAATTTGGGAATTTTGCTCAGTTTGATTTTTCAAACATTAAATAGTGAGCACTCACAACAGGTAGAACTTGAATGCGATTACATTGTAGTCCAGAAAAAAAATCAATAACATTTGAAATCTGGTGTCATTAATAATAATTCCAATAAATAATAATTTTGTTTGGAAATTTTGTGGTTGGTTCCGCAGAGCTGTGGAAAGCATCAGAAATATTTTCCGTGATAGCCTGCTTCTTTTTGTGGTCATCGACAGGTTACGGGCGTTCGCCCATTATCACTAACCCACTGCAATGTGTAGATCTTGGGGAGAAATAATGAAAAAATATAAATTATGATTCTGTAATTATAAGTGAAAATATATTAAATATTGACTTATTACTTAGAGCAATCCCAAGCCTGGATTTTTTTCGAAGGTTGGGTGAAAACAATGAAGAACTGTTAGGAAGGTAGAATACCTTTAATACAATAAAAGGGAATTTCCCTTCCTTTCTCTCTTCAATAGAGGAAGGGATTATATATATGTAGAGCCTCAAATAGGGGGGATCAAATTTTTGTGGTAAAGGAAAGAGTGCTCATATTCGATTGATATATTATATATATGTGTTTACGTTGCTATATGAGATTCAAGACCCAACCATTTCAAGTCAAACACTTTTAAGATTGTAAGTTGTCAAAGTATCATAATTGTTGCGTAGTCTTATTATTATTTAAAGAATGAGATTTTGTTATGATAGATTGATGATTTTGATTATATTATAGACTGTATTTATTTTTAAATTGCATATTTTATTTATTTTTATGTTTATTCGTTTGATTATTTATTATTCCTCATACATTCTGGTTTAAACACAGACCTCACGAAATCCCTTTTGAAAAGATTCCAAACTATAATTATAATAATGAATTATTAATTTACATATTTAATTTAATTTAATTTACCCCCAATACAAATAATATTACACCACATAGTATCAACAGAGCTATTCCACAGTACCCCATGGCTGACACAGTGTTCTTTCGCTTTGTTATAAATAAATAAACAAAAAAGTAAGATATTATGGGTAATTAATTATCAAAGTAAATCTCCTTCAAACTCATAATTTAAGTTACACATTTTCATTTGTTGGATGTTTCCATCTTTAAAAGGAACAATGTGGCTTTAAACAGCGAGAAATAACATCCGTTTTCCCACTCAGGTATCAACGAACCCCTTCTTAAGACTTAATAAATATACTTTAAAAACCATTGTCTCAACTAAATTTGCTCTGTGCAAGTCTATGTACTATTTTGACTGTTTTGACAAAAACATCCTGATGATGAACGAACCTACAATCACCCAAATCGGTCGATGACCACAAAAATAAAGGACGCTATCATGGAACATATCTCTGATACCTACAAGTATCTGTGCAATTACCACGCTAAACATAAAGAAACTTGTTTTAGCCTTTTAATGAGAAAAGTCTAAATCTTAAAATCCAAAAACTCAAAAAGCTGCTACTTACTTTGTAATGTCACAATTTTCCTGTTCTTAATAAAATGTAGGTGGTAGAACTATAAATTTTATTGAAATGGCACTATTTGAGAATGTATAAAATTACGGCTTGCCCAGAATGGCACACAAAAAATCAATTTTCATTAAAAGAAAGAAGTCACAAATAAAAGTGATTGGCATTTATTTTTTTAGATATTGTGTAAGTTGTTGTGTGAGTTGTTGTTAGATGATGTTTTAGGTGTTGTAGTAAGTTTAAAGAATAATTTTGGAGCCATTTTTTTTTTTCTCTTTTAATTGCAGAAAACAGGAAAATACATTCAATAAAGTGGTAGCTGTAGTTTTTTGAGCATTTTGTTCAAATACAAATATATATATTGTAACGTTTTTACCTCTGAATTAGCTACTGCAACTAGTTTCTAAGTGGGTTCGTTTAAATAAAACACTCTAAACTTCAATTAAAAAAAAAACACCAATTTATTGTTTAACACAATAAATTACAATTAAAGCACTTAATAATAATTAATACACAGTTAAAACCAACAAAATTTCTCTTAGTTCACTTTTTAATTCCCTATTCAAAAAACGCGCACTCCGTTTGTAACAAGACTCGAGGTGCTGTTCACTATTTATATCATGTTCTAGAACATTCCAGAAAGAGCTAAAGCGCCCCGCTAGCGCTTTCTAGCGGCTACTAGGAGAACTTGAGGTACCTGCTTTATCTCCCAGATGGCACTAGTGGCTGCGTTACAATATATATATATATAAGTGAGAGGTTAGTACTACAGTAAAGGTATTATTCTTCAGTAGAATAATAAACAACTTTTTATCTAATCAGCATCATCCATTCAGCGTTGTCAGTGATCGCATTCTATCCAAGCGAAATATTGAAGAGACAAAAACTGGAAATTATTGTATCTTGTTTTTTTCAGTGTGTGATGAAAGAAAGTCAAATTCTACTAATTAACAAGTATGCTAGATTGCATGCTACAGTATGTTGTTATTATGTTAGATGAACAAACAAAGCAAAATGAACTAATTAAGGTGTTTTTTTTTTTTTTACTTAATTGGCAGTCAATAAAAAAAAAACAAGGAAGTACTTGTAAAGAAATAAAAGTAAAAAATACTCATTGCTATTTTTGTGAGTAAGGTGGCAGCAACGTTACAGCCGGAAAAATATCATTCTGTTTTTAGACAATAACATAACGACACTGTAAAACTCTCTAATGCAACCTTGCCGCTCCCAACTTACGTATTTGTCTGGTTGACCCATCCCTGCCACCCTCCAAGCTCGCTTTCTACCATCAACTCTTTCCACCATGAAAACATTGTTTTATTTTCCAATAAAAATGTGAATGCTCGACGAAGCACAATGTGATTCTGAGAGGCCATTTATAAAATACTTCCAAAAACAATGAGTCAAGTCCTGTATGTTTGTAAGTGTATATATTATATATATATGTTTTGTTTGAGTGTTGTATGGATCAATTCAAGTATCATTCCCAAATGGTTTCCTTATTATTTTTTTTATTTCCGCAATTTTACTTTCAATGGGACTGAATTTATATTTATTTTCACAACCAATTATTTTTGTTTGGACTAAAAGATGCCCTTAGCAATTTATTGTCCAAGTTTGATCAATATGAAAGATTGATATGAATGAAAAACAATGGAAACCAAGATCAGCTTCAATAAACGAATAAAAAAAAATAAATAAATAAAAATAAAGAAAATTATACGTGTTCTTATCAGCTAGATCCAAATATCGTATGGCACTGTATCTGCTTAGGAATGGGGTCTATGTTCACTGAACTTATCTATTAATTTTAAATAAATAAATGTGGTTTTTTAGTTGCTTTATGTAATGGTATATGTTGAAAAGGAGCTAAGCTTCAAATTTTCGGCTTTTTAATCTTAGTTCGTCCGGATTTTGAAGACAGTGGGGGCTGAAGCCAGCTTATCACTGTCGGTTATGTGTTTCAGTTACTCCGCTTTTGATGGGAATGCCGAACTATTTGCTGAAATTGATTTCATTACATCATCCTTAGTCTTGATTGAGTAGTGATTTGTGCTAAGCCGTCCTCAGCTTTCTGGCTTTTTACCTCAGTTACTCATAGCTCTTGACTGGAGCTCGAGACTGCTTATAGTTGAGTGAATTGCTGTCCAAGCTGAAGTCTTCCCTAATGCATGTATGTAATACTTAGCTTGGAGTATGATTGTGGTTCTTTAGGCGTTTGCTGCATAAAAAATGTCCTACTCTTTTCGATTGTTATATAACTCGGAGTTACTTTACAATAGGAGACTTCCATTTCATTAAAACTATTGACCCGGATTTGTTTGGCGACTGTTCCCCTTAGAACACCGTGTGATTGTTGGAAGTATCAAAGTAATCTATTTATATCCATGTTGTTAGGATGAGACATTAATATTTTTCGTTTTTTAAATAAGTTAATGAAGACTAGAAAAACTTTACAAATGCTAATGCTAACTGAGCGTATAGTAAAACTTATGCTAGGGTGAAACGCTATGATTGAATAAATATACTGACTACTGGCCGAAATAAAAGTAAGAAAACAGTACATTAACCATCCTAGTGGAACTAAATAGATCCGATTAGACTATAGTAAGATAATCGATTTGCCCATAACAGCCATTGCCTGACTAGACTACTAGGAAGTCTTGCCTTTCTATCTTTACTCGCTATTGACCAAAGTCATTTGATTTTTACTATATACAGTTTCTGATTTTCCCTCGTTATTGTTGTCTTTAACGAAAATAAAAAAAGGAGAAGATTTTTCACAAAAAAGTAAAAAAACTTTGAAAGTGTTTATTGTTTTTTTTATTTCTCCCTTTCCAATTGAAGTCGATGATTGATTAAATAATTCTTTTTTTTTCACCCGTTTCCATTATTAAAATGATTAAGAATTTGTACTCAAGACATTCTTAAAATAACGATCTACTCCACGTGTACTATTCTGCTCTAAGTGATCCGATTTGAAAACATGTCGTGTCATGTCAGTAAACATTTTCAATGTTAAAATAAAATCTTATTCTCAACTGGTATTCTCATATTGCAGATGATCAATTATAAAATTGACAAATTATATTCAAATGAATAGTTTTTATAAAAAAGCCGTAACAAAATTATAATAGTGATACATATTGATCCTTGGCATATCTAGGACAAGATACACGGTAGCCAGAAGAGAGCGCCTTCATCAAACCTGAAAAACAATTCCAATCGAACGTCATGGAATTACAAATAACCTCCACATATTTTTTGTACAGCCGACATAAAAATCAGTGGTTTAAATTGTTTACTTAATATTTAGATATTCAACTGTATAAAAAAATTATTTATAAAATTGTGATTAAATGTGACAGTCATTAGATTTAAGTTTGTCATTTTAATAATACGTGTAGGAAAGAAAGGGAATAGCTAAGTGGTTAGCGTACTGAACCCCCACGCGGAGGACCCGGGTTCGAGTCCAGCTGTGCTACCCTTACATTTTTTCTTCCTAGTTGTCTTTACAGCTCACTGTCCGATGATGGACAGTGATGTCTGTAACGACAGAACACTGTCCGGAGGCCGGCAGTGCACAGAGAAGGCTCCGGGCGCCAATGACCATAGTTGTTGACGCGTCTTAAAATAAAAATGAAATACAGTAAACTCCCGATTATCCGGGCGAGGCGGCACGGATAATCGAAAAACACGGATAATCCGAACTATAATTATTTATTTCCAAACTACAACGTACTATACATTTCTAAGGCAGATAATTATTTTAACATATTTAATGCTCATTATTATTAAGAAAATCTGTGATTTTGGTTTGTTTGCAGGAATTTTTTAATGATTTTTTTTAATATCTGTTCGAATTTTTCTAAGAGTCATTATGTCGTTATACTCGAATTCCCATTGGTCGATGTACTCCAACAAAGTACTTAACAGAATTCAGGGCCGTGTTTTGACTAATGCGATTGATAATTTCTTCTCCAATTTCAGTTTCATTCTCTTGCTCTTCTGGTTGAATGATATCGGAAATAATATCCGCGTCACTCATTATGATTGACAACCTCCATCACATGAATCATGTTCTAACCACTCCTCAATATTTTCTCTATCAGCATTTTCAAAGCCATCTAAATTTACCATTAGCTCACTTATTTTCAGATTACTATTTCACACTATTTCAGTCTCGAGCTCGATAGAATCCAAAAAATCACCTTCTTCATTTGGTAGAATTTTCCTCCTCAATCGAACGAGTTTTATTGGCTTTATTTTGTTCTAAGATTGAATTACACCATTTATCGCATCCATTATTGTCACTTTTTTTCCAAAATTTAACCAAATTTACCAAAATCATCACCTTCATTATAAAGGCTTTTAATAAGGTTATTGCGGTAATTTCGTTTCATTAATGAGATAACCCCTTGATCCATACGTTGAATTTTTAAATTAAATTCATGCACAGATAATCCGCACACGGATAATCGGGAGTTTACTGTATATAAAAAAAAAAATACTTATAATACACATATTTGCAAAATTTTAAATTGTACTGTACTATTGTTTAGTATAGCTCTGAAGCCCCCCCCCCCACGAAGAGTCGAAACTTGATATAGTGGTTATGAGCATGGACTTGTAACTGGGACGTCCCCAGTTCAAGCCCCGCCAATAACTACAAAATTTTATGTTCGTTTGAAAAATATTTAAGTACGCCCCAGTCCACGACACCTAATTTAGTAGTTGGACATTAATCCTGCCTTAAAAAAATAGACATTACTTTACTCTTTTGTTCTCTTTTATTAACTCTATTAATTTTGCATTTATATTAATAACATGAATTTTGCTTTTATATTAACATCTTGGTTTTGAATTTTATTGTTCTTTAAACCTTCTGTTATTATTATCTTCAAAATAAATTGAAACATTAGTTGAATACACCCTCTATACATTTAATCTTCGTTTAAATTTGTTTAATTTATTCATTTACATTCCATTTATTTTTTGTTTGTTAAATATTTTACTTGTGCATGTTTACTGTTCTATTTTTAAATACCATTTGCATTTTGATTAGTTTATATATAATGTTTCCTTTTAGTGTTGCTACTTGCATTAAAAAAAATCAATTTATATTATCTTTTATTTTAATTAACTGCATCTGTGATCCTGAGATCCCGGCAACTATGCTAGCTAAGTTATTAAGGTGAACTGAGAGTGACGAGTGAAGTGTACATACGAAGTTTAAAGAAAATCAATTGGAGTCAATGTTATCGAAAAAATTGCAAAAGCTGATAAATTAATTTAGTAAAGTGGTGCTTTCAGTTGAAGGATTTTTTTATCCAAATTATCAGGGTTCTCTGTTAGGCCCCTTAAACGAGATACAAGTTTCGAGTTTCTGTTTTTGTGACCTGCTGTTTCTCCACTACATAAAAACTAATTACGAGGACCAGTTTTTCGTTCTCAAGGTTCTGAAAACATATATATCCGTTTATAACTCAATTATGAAATCTATCTCTCATAGAGTAGTAAAAGAAAGGTAAAATCTTTCTATTTCTGTCTTTTTATTTTATAAGCATAACAATATTTGATGGCATAAATATATCTATTCATTCATTCTAACATATTTTCTGCTACTCTCATTATTTCTAATTCTAGCCATAGATTTATTGTAGGAAAACATAAATATTTCGGATTACTTAATTTTACATAAATACGAGGCATGTCCAGTAAGTAAGTGTACTCAATTTTTGTAGATTACAAAAATTTTTATTTGAACAAAAAAATTAACTGGTTACATTAGTACATATGTAAGCTATTTTTCGACATAGTCACCATCCTCTCAATGCAGGTGGTGAACCGGGGTATTAATTTTTTGATGCCTTCCTGGGAGTAGTTTCCCGCCAACCCCTTCGTCCACTTCTCCACCTCCCCTTCACCTCCTCGTCGGTTGAAAACCTTTTTCCACCCATGTGCAGCTTCAGGGAGGTAAAGAGATAGTAATCTGAAGGTGCTAGGTAAGGGGAATGCGCGGGATGGTTCAGGACATCCCATTTAAACGAGGCAAGCAGTTCCTTCGTGGCGTTGGCCGTGTGAGGTCTGGCATTGTCGTGCAGCAGGCAGACTCCCTTTGCCAGCATGCTTCTGCTTTTGTTCTGAATCGCCCTCCGCAATTTTTTTAGGGTCTCACAGTATCTTGCAGAGTTGATGGTCTCCCCTTGAGGCATATATTCAATTAAAATTATGCCTTGACAGTCCCAAAACACGGATGCCATGATTTTCTTGGCTGAAATTGTGGTTTTGAACTTTTTGGCGGAGGGTGAAGAGGTGTGACGCCACTGTTGAGACTACCTTTTGGTTTCAGGTGTGTAGTGTGCATCCCAAGTTTCATCTCCAGCAATGATGGAGCGGAGAAATTCATCTCCATTGAGTGTTTGTAGCGTCTCAAAAACTCTTGGCCCAACCTCGAATATTTCACACTTGGCGGGAGATTGGATTGACATTTTTCACGAAACGTATTGTCGCGTCGACAGTTCTCAACGTACTGACCTCGAACCGGTCTTTTGCGGAGGGGAGGAATCAGGCTACACGATAGTGTAGCCAACATGGCTTAAACAAAATCCATCCGGCCATGAGAGTCTCAGTACACTTACTTACTGGACATGCCTCGTATAAGATTTAATAAGTTGAAAAACTATATAAGCATCTCACTATGTTTATTACTTTGTCTTGCACTTTCTAAATGGTAGAATTACGACTATGTCAAATTTTTGAAAATAAATTATTACCGGAAATACATTGTCTTGAAGTCCTCTGAGAACGAAAACAATGTTTTTAGCGAATGGTCTATATATATATTATAAACAATGTTTGCCATTTTTATTTAAAACATTTTCAAGAAAAAATTGATTTTGGGGGGAGGAATGTTGAGGAAACAATAGCGTAATGCTTTCCTCTAATTTACATGGATTCACAATGAATACATGGATTCTGTTTCCTTACTTCATTGTGTTTGGTTATTTTGGATAATATTTCCGTTTCATCATGAACAATGTGAACCAAATTCTTCGTTTAGGGTGTGAAAAAGAGATCCACAATTTTTCAATGGTCATATTTACAATGAACTTTTGTCTAAAGTTGAAAGATTCCGCCAAATAAAAGAAATCTTGCAGTAAAGACAATTAAAACTATTTGAAAAGCGGATAAAAAGATGTAGAGTGTGTAACATTTCTGCAGAGAAAATTCTCCACTACAACGCTAAACACCTATCCTATCTGTTGTGATGGTTGGTTCCGCAGAGCTGGAAAGCATCAGAGACATTTTCCGTGGAAGCCTGCTTCATTTTGTGGTCATCGACTGGTTTCGGGCGTTCGCCCATCTTCAGGATGCGCTTTTCAGACAGTGTGCTAACACAGACTCATACAGAGACTTAGTTTCACACTAACTGAGGTGTATGTTTAAAATACTAAACTCTTAAACTAGGTAAAGGGATGTGGCCAGATGGGTGGGAAAACACGTGTTTGGGTTGTTAAAGGGCAAATTCTTTTCTTACAGTGGACGCGGGGGTCTAATGTTTAAACTCTGTTGTTGGAGGGAGACTTACTTTACAATTAACTAACCAAAATATTAAGAATATACAAAAAATAAAAAATAAGATACACAAAATAAATCTAAATAAAATTAAACAACGATTAAACTAACATTTTAAAATTCATTAGGTAATTAATTAGGTATACATGCTTGCGAGGATGTAAGGGCTGCGTGAAAAAGTGAAAGAGTGACTGGAGTTTCTTAATTCTTTGGAACTGGAAAACTTAACTTAATTATATAAAAAATCGTTCAGTTTTAAACGAATGAATGAATTTTAAAATGTTAGTTTAATCGTTGTTTAATTTTATTTAGATTTATTTTGTGTATCTTATTTTTTTTTTTGTATATTCTTAATATTTTGGTTAGTTAATTGTAAAGTAAGTCTCTCTCCAACAACAGAGTTTAAACATTAGACCCCCGCGTCCACTGTAAGAAAAGAATTTGCCCCTTAACAACCCAAACACGTGTTTTCCCACCCATCTGGGCCACATCCCTTTACCTAGTTTAAGAGTTTAGTATTTTAAACATACACCTCAGTTAGTGTGAAACTAAGTCTCTGTACGAGTCTGTATTGGCACACTGTCTGAAAAGCGCATCCTGAAGATGGGCGAACGCCCGAAACCGGTCGATGACCACAAAATGAAGCAGGCTTCCACGGAAAATGTCTCTGATACCTATCCTATCCTTGCGATCTTGCGATAACAAACAAAATCATGAAACTCTCTATAACTTTTTTTCTTTTTAGATCGTAAATTCATAAAAATAAGTGTCCATAAAAGTCAGGAATATTTTTCTTATATTATATTAGTTAGCGTATTGGGTTTGTCTGATGGGGATGTCCCTACAAATTTCTAGCCAAAAACCGATTGCAGCAAATTTTAGTTAATATTAATTTTATCGAATTCGTAATTGTCAATCATATCGTGGATTAACTAGCTTACTGAAACTATGTTGTGATAATCAGGGTGGTGGATACAACTAGTAGTATTCGACTAGTTTATACTAACACTCACAAAAGAGCTTTGTTAAAACTAGTTCTAATTGGGCACTACAGGTTTTAACTAATTTCGGGTTTTAATGGTAACAGACATATATACAAAGCCATTATCCTTTTCTAACTACTACAATCACTCAGATTGAAGGAAAACTTCAACATTATTAGCTAGCAGGGTTTAGCAAACGATTTGTAATAAAAATTAAAAAAAAAACAAAAACTTAATCAACTCTGGATATAATTAACCCTCCATTAGTCGCGGCTGATCTGAGAGATCGCGTATGGAGAATTTTATTTCCCTTTCCTGTCGTGTTGGCAGCAATGCAACATAAATCTCGCTATTTTTCTAATAATCGCGTTGTAATAAATTAGTGTGAGTTTCATGTTTCTAGATTAGCCATTGTTAGCTTCAGGTGAAAATTTGATCTCACAGATCGCCGCGACCATTGACGTAAGTTTGTTTAATTTTTACTTTTCGCTCATTTAAGCTCGTAAAACTTTTTTTTTTAAAGTAAATTATTTATAATTCAGTCCTACATTTCCAACCGGCTTAATTGACTTATTTCAAGTAAAATGATCAGATAGTTCGCTACATTTATACATTTTTTCCCCAGATATAATTATAATGGATTTAAACAGGAAGTTCAACCTAAATAAAAAAGATGATATGGAGGAGGTGCTAAAGATATTGCTAGCAGATGATGATTCAGTTAGTGATGTGCAGAGTGATGAAGATACTGACACAGACACTGATACTGTAGTAGTTGACAGTATATTAGAGAAGGAGTATAGCGTTCAGAAAAGTGAAAACCAAAGTTTCTCTGGAGAAGAAGATTCTGATGACGAGAGCAATAATTTCGATAATTATTACATTGCATTTCAGAAAAGGAATAACATCATGGTGAATTCCTGGAAGTGGGGAAAAACTCCAATGAAAAATACAAGGAAACGTGAGCCACAGAATATACTTATTCATCTTCCTAGCGTGAAAGGTGCTGCAAGAAAGGTAAACGATATTTATCATGCTTGGAACCTTTTTATAGATGACAACATACTAAATACTATTGTTCAGTGCACAAACCAATATATCTTAACCATACAAAACAATTTTAAGAGATCCAGAGATGCCCATCCCACAGATCTGACAGAAATAAAGGGCATGCTAGGGCTTCTTTATCTGGCTGGAGTCTAAACACGGTTTAAAGTGTCAATTAAAGTTTAAACACGGTTAAAATTATTAGTATTATTTTTGAATGGTTAATAAGGTAACCTAGTATAATCTTTCAACTTTTAAATTATTAATTTTTTAGTTTAAAAAGATCTCAGAGATCGCCGCGACTAAAATAGCATGATTTAGAGCCGCGACTATTGGAGGGTTAAGGTGTATTCACAAACATTGACTATTAGTGCTTTAAAACTAATGCCAACTTCAGCGCATACAGAAATTGCATTCTTGCATTGAAGACGCAGATATCTAATACCTCTTGCTATATAAACAAGGTTGTTAATGCAACTTGCGAAGGACTGAAAGAGACAAGCAATACTAATCAACTAATGCAAGTACGGTGTAAGAAGAAGTACAGAGATTTCCAGTTAGCTTAAATACAATATTTAGCTAGTTCGGCACGCGAGCCCTCATTTTCTACCCCTATTTACACACACTAATATATTTTTATAAGTGAGCGGATCCCGTTCATCAGCCAAACAAATAATGTCGTTAAAGTGGCTCTGCCTCACCGGACTCCATTTCTCTAATAATTCTAATATAAATAAAAATCTATAAATGGATGAATTGATACAGAAGGGTAGCGGAAATACACTAGCCTTCTAGGTTTCCATTTTGCTGGGAATCCAATATGCTATGCTAAGAATTCGTTACCGTAATTAATTGGAACACACTTGCGGGTACTCAACCTTCAAATCCATTTTTTTGCAATACCCTAATATGGACTAAAAAAAAACTAAATTATCAACTGCTTTAGAAGCAGCGTTAAGAATCTGAAAAAGGGTTCTACACTTTTCTATGGAAAATTTTGTTTCACCTCTTCAGTCATACCTCTTTGTCTGGCACATAATACATGATTGACTTATGTAATATATACTTAAAAGAAAAATTTATCCAACGGTTTTCAGTATTCAGTTTTTCGACTAGCTTAAAACGGAAATAGTTGACCGTACTGACAATCATTTGGAAGAAAGAGTTTTTAGTACCTTCAATCATTAAATTTACAATTACTACTTTTAAGTATGGCAATAGTCTATATATATAAAAATTCAGCAACCGTATGCTTGTGGCCGCAAAACTCGAAAAGTAGTCGATGGATTGACTTGAAATTTTTACACAACTTCCATTTCTATATAAGAGTGTTTATATATACTTTTTACTCCGAAGTTCCCACGGAAACGGGAACTTCTCCAAGCGTTTCGCGAGGTTGGCAGAAATAGACAGTCTCAGACGCGTTGCAATGGTGGCTCACTCTCTGAACCTCTTTCTCAACTACTTATAAGTACCTCTATTTCGAAGTTCCCACGGAAACGGGAAATTCCGAGCTAAAATCCGTTCAAACGGCCATATTGCTTTAGCACTTGCTTCTTCAGGTATTGCTGCTACGTTGATGGAAGGAGGTAGAACAGCGCATTCAGCTCTTAAACTGTCATGGCTTAAACATGCACTTCTCAGAAAACCCAACATGTAACATTTCTAAGACATCAGGAATGGGAAAGGTTCTTCGGGCGTGCAAAATCATTGTATGGGTAAGTGTACAATGGCTTATAAGAAGTCATTGGAAGCATTAGATCATATACTGAAAGACATAATCAGGTTCCATTTAGTGGAGCATTGGTGGTACTAGTCGGTGACTTCAGGCAATCGTTTCCAGTGATACCTCGCTCAACACCAGCTGATGAATGCCTGCATGCCTGCTTGAAATATTAAACTCTTTGGAGCACAGTAAAAAACATTCATCTAACAACGAATGTGAGAGTTCAACTTCAAGACGATCCAACAGCTGCCATATTTTCAAGACAATTACTCGAACTCGGTAACGGCACTGCTCCTACAAATCCGGAAACAGAAAAAATCACCTTCCCATCTAATTTCTGCAACATTGAATATTCAAAAGAATTAGTAGACAGGGTATTTCAAAGCATCGAAACAAATTATCAAAATCACGCATGGTTAAGACTAAAAATCAGACTGAGCCACAGCTAGTAGATTATAACGAACAAATTAGTAAAAAAAAAACAAAAAACTTTAACCAAAATTAACATTTTGAATTGATTTCATTTCCATATATAGAATTTAAATTTCTATGATTTTATCCGTATGTTTAATTATCTTACTTTTAATCGGTTTCGGATTATCAAGAGTATCAATTAGAATTCATAGCCTTATTCTGACGATGGATGAGGATCCGAAACCGGTGTATACCAAGAAAATGGGTCACGCTAGCTGTTATCCAGCATTGCGAATACATTTACACATTTAAATCTCTATTTAGCCACTTAGGAGAAGAGTAATTCCTAATATTCTTCCCAAAAATAATTAGCTCTTTCCTGGAAACATGTCTATTGCTTTAAATCGAATATCAGTGATGTAAGTAAACGGTGATAGTGTTAAAAAAAAAAAGAAGATCTTCCAACTTTAAAGATAAGAGATAAATAGATGTATTAAAATGTTAGAAGCGGACACCATAAATTGTTGGATAAATTATGCCATCCTACTTAAAGTTAGAAACTAAACACGTGTCATGTTGGACAATCAATTGATTTATTATATTTATGACAATTTTACAACTTTACATGTTTTATTTGCTTTTAATGATTTTTATCACAAAATTTTTGTAATAAAAAAAATTTTGTATTAAAACTTTTTTACTTATCTACATTAATATTTTGGTTAAATGAAACAAAGATACGTGAAAATTATAAATATTTTAATAATCTGGAATTTCACATTAGGTATATCCTGATCCTTTTCATTGATTTCAACCGGTTCCGGATTTTCATCTACTGATAGAAACGGATTCATCAAGTTTGATAGAGAGTTGACTTCCAGATCCTCGGTGTTTTTATCACTCATTGTTAGTATCAATGCTTTAGTATTTGATTTTATCAATAATTCAAGTTTACAATACTCTTAATCAACTGAATATTTGATCAACTAATCCATTTATTTCAAATTTGACTTGTTCAATTCGTGTTCAAACATGTTCTAAATACCCTTGACTTCGAAAAAATAAAAACTCTGATGTGAAACACTCATACAAGTTTCTCCGAATTCAAATTTTACTTATTTGTCCTATAAAGGAAATCATTATTGTCGGTTTCGAGGACATTCCAAAAAAAAAATCCAATATATTGAATGACTTCATATTATTCAAAGCCCATGGGCTGCATAACGGATTATAGCGCGAACAATTGAATTGAATACTTCATATCTTATTTCAGGGAAGGGATTAGCTAAGAGGTTAGCATGCTGGACTAGCAACGCGGCGATCTCGGGTTCAAATCCAGCCGTGCTACCCTTAGACTTGCTCTTCCTAGGAGCCTCTACAGCCCGGTGATGGACATTCTTCCCGTGATACCCCATTCCTCATGGTACTGGGGGTAGTTTGTGGACCGTGCCTACTCATTTGGGGTTTACCAGTCCCCCGTTTGAAGCACATAATACTTTTAACAAGAGAGGGATGTCACCACCATGGAGAGACAGTTAGTGCAATACTTCTCCATGGCGGAAGTGTCTAGGCACCCCCCGCTTGACCCACTTAAGGGCAGGTTGAGATACGCTCAACCAATGCGCAAAGTGATCTCACAAAGTGGTCACACTTCACTCCTAGAAGCTAGGGAAAGCACCCCCTAGCAGGCTCTGGTAAACCGCGCACACCCAGTAAATGCGCTTCCAGTTATGGGCTGGCACCGGAGTTTAATTTATATTGCGAGTCTCCTCCCGCTCAACTCATAATCTCGGTCTTTGGAGTTTTTGCTTAATACATGGCCACTGCGAATCCAACCTCAATTACAAGCAATTGGCTTGGGAACTGGTACTTGCACCCGTACTTCAGTATTTCAACTCTAAAGAGCTAGCGTGACTGATCGCACCTCCGATAGATCTACTGATTCTTGTCAATTGCCTCAAGTACAGGGGTTCGGTAACCCAGGATACTTACAGGCAACTCTGCAAGGGGAAAGGATCAGGCTAGGATAGGTCAGGGTGAGGAAGTCCCCCAACTGGAGAGCCAGAGGCTGATTACACCTCGAAGGGTGGGCGATGGTGACGCCACATACCCACGCCTTACCTGGTGATGGACTATGTTGTCTGGAGCAAGAGAACACTAACCGGATCCCGGCAGTGCATGGAAGGGCTGCCGGTGCAAATGACCATAGATGTTGACGCGCCCTAAATATATATATATTTCATTTCTAATGGCGCTTCAACAGCTACGGTCATTGGCTATACAAAAAAAAAAATGTATAGCATCTTATGTAGAACAAAAACATTGGGCATCATTACGGCTTCCAGTTGTTGTACAGAAGCCAGGATCACAAAAGAAATTGGTTAGGCGTCCGGATAGTCTTCTCTCGTTACAAAACACTGTCCATCACCGGACAGTGAGCTGTAGAGGCTCCTAGGAAGAAAGAAAATCTAAGGGTAGCACAGCTGGACTCGAACCCGGGTCCTCCTCTTCGAGTATTTGAAAATCTTTTTATTCTTCTCATTGAATTTCGAAGGCAAGAACTAGGTTTAGTCACAAGTTGTTCCAAATTTAATTTTAATTTGACAATATTAACATTTTTCTAGATGAACCTCATCCTCGTATGATATTTCGATTTCACAGTGTTATTCTGCAGCTCTGTTTCTTAGAATCTGCGAAAAGCAATCTGTACAAGTCATTTAACAATTTTATAAATATCACTAAACAAATTTCTTCAGAATACACGGAGTATCCTACGAAATTGTTAAAATACTTTAAAAAAAAATAAATGTTTTTTAAATGTTATTGCACGAAGTTTTTCCAATTTGATTTCATTATAAATTTCATAATGATCTAGATAATTTGCGTTATTTATGATTATGTTTTAAAATTTAATAATAATACTAGACTTCTGACCCATATCACACTCATTAATAAGATTTACTCTACAAAGTACTAAAAACTAAAAGGCAAATAAATATTATGATAGCATTGAAAAGTTTTGGTCGTGTTTGGCACTAAAAAACTTTTGTACAAATATTTATATGGTTTTATTTTATTATTAGTTTTAAGTAACTAAATTGGTTTAAGGTATTTAATTTTAAGTATCTAACTTTTTAGCTAAAAATTATGGTAAAAAACAATTTTTAACTAACTCCTTAAATGATTTATAAATCAAATAAATAGATATTTGTTAATAAAGTTAAATAAATTACACTATAAGCATATATTAACAACAATTAAAGTGAAAATTGTTTAGGTAGAGGTGATAAAGTGAAGGAAAATTCCATTATACACACTGGAATCCACTAATCTGAGGTTTTGTAATTATCTTTGGAAAGGAAATTAAGGGGTAATGTTTTAGTAGAGCTGGTAGAGTGTGAATATTGTTTAAATAGATTTAACTGATTTATTGTGAAGACATGCATGATAGAATAATTGTGGATTTTTCAAGAGAAAAACTGTTAAATTAAAAAAATCAAGATGGAAAAAAATAATGAAGAATTTAAAATGAAAAATATCTCACTTTAGATAAGATTAACAGCAAACAGTGGAAAGAACGAATGGTTTTGATACCAGTGCCGGAAAGTGGCACAAATTTCCCTTTCAGATGAGAAGGTTGAAATATAAAAGGAAAAAAAAAAGAGAAGAATACTCTAAACGTATAACTTCAACAACTTAGCCATTCCTGCCAGCTGCCGTCTAGTATATCTCATCAAGTACTAAAAATCTTGCAAAAAAAGATATTAGGATAGGTCTACTCTAAAGTAATAGGGTGATGGGGTGATGAGTAGGCTTTTCCACTTCACTCACAGGCCGAGCCGGCTAAGTAAGCATGACAGACGTGCAACTTGAAGAGTAGTAGAGCTTTAGTACACAGAAATCTTCATCCGCTGACAGTACTAGAATCAACGGATTTTTGTTTTTTATTTTTTCTTTATTTAAGTGGATGAATCTAGCCACTTCAACTGGTTTGCCAAGCAAAAGGATAAATAAATTAAAAACACAAGAGATGGCTTAGTTTAAAAAAAAAAATATCAAATTTAGCCAGGAAAGGAGATCCTAAGTAAACGTAATGTTATTGAAAACCTTTCATAGTTTTAGAAATGGAAATAATTGTCGAAAACACAATAAATTTTAATCGAGTAAATAAATTTACTTTGGGTTCAGAATAGAACTATCTGGAACAGAATTTAAAAAAAAAAAAATGTGTAGCATCTTATGTCCAATCCTTGCAGAGTAAAAACAGTGGGCAGCATCATTATGGCTTCCATTGTACAGAAGCCAGGATCACAAAAGAAATTAGATTTACGTTTATTTTTTCTTTTTCAAAGATCTGTAGGTACATTACAGCTCAGTGAAATCTCCCAGTTGTCATTGCCAGTCATTAAAAATTGTCTCAATAGAAACCATACCAGCTACTGGAACAATCACAACTTTGTGAGATAGCCAAGCAGCCATTATATCATTGAGCCCTTTTGTTATCAGCTCTAAATTAGTTTGGGAATGCTTAGGTAAACTTAATCTTTTAGACAGAAGGAATGAAGTCACAGTGGGTGCCAGGGTATGTTGGCATTGAAGGAAATGAAATGGCCGACGCTCTGACAAAGATAGGTGCATTGTTGACTCGGAGGATACCTGACCATGCTGCGTTTGGAGACTGACAGCACATACAGATTCTTTGAGGAAATGGAGGAAACGTACCGGTGAGGCTGCCACCCAGAGAAAATTTAAGAAAGTAGGTAGTTACCAGGAGAAGGGCCTGCAAAGGGGAATCTGTTGCATGCAGTTAATTGGGGAGTAGCGAAACCACGGATTATCACAGCTCAGTACTCCATGCACTTCGCCAGAACATTACACAATACACTTAAACTATATCCACGCTCCACTTTACAGACAAGGAAAACACAGTACACAAACTAGGGTCTCTGTTCCTAGTTAAATGGCGAAAGCCAAGGGAGAAGGAAAGGATTAGCTCAGTGTAGCGGGCCGGACTAACAACGCGGAGGACCCAGGTTTGAATCCAGCATGCTGCCCTTGGATTTTCTCTTCCTAGAAGCCTCTAAAACTCCGGTGATGGGCAGTGTTGTCTGTACCTAGAGAACACTGCTTGGAGGCCGGCTGTACATTGGAGAAGGGCTCCAGGGGCCCAATAGATCATTCAGGTCGCAGTACAATAATCCCCTACAGCAATCTACAATCTACCAGGAGTAGGAGGGGAATTTTCCCTCCCAAGAGCCCGTCAGGTTATTAAGATTCCTTAGGGATCTTAACCTGATGGAAGTCTTGTAGACGTTGTTCGTTTGGGACATCTGTTTGTGTGCTGTGGGCAGCCTGCGGCACCAAGGGGGCACAGCACAATCGATTATATTCTCAATTACAAAGCTATAAGGATCGTATTATCTGATATACGGCATTTCTAAGGGAAACCTAAGATTATCGATCTCCCAGAATCATAAAAAAAATCAATTTTCTTTTAAAATTTTTCAAATAAAAGCGATAGGCCTATATAAATATGCAATGATTATTAGAAAAAACGTTGGAGCCTTTTCCAAGTAAATAAAAACAAAAAAGTGAAAAAAATAACAAAAATCATTGAGTTCACAATACAGTATACCTTTGCCATATTTACTAGAAAGAAGGTTTAGTTTTTATGAATGTGTTGTTAGTTAAAAAACAATTTTTGTTATTTTAAAACCAATAAAATTATACAATTGGATATAAGATAATTCTTGGAATAATAATCGAATAGCGATGTAATGCAATAAAACTGCAATAACAAATTCATAACAATAAAACTTTACAAAATGATAAATAAAATTAGAACGGATTGGATTTAATGGGACTAGTTTTTAGGATTGTATGAATAGTATATATATATATATATATATGGTTGGCATGGTTAGCAATGGAAATAGTTTGAAGAAAAGCGCTACCAGCAAGTAGCTATGGTACATCCTATTTATACAAACGACCCGGTAATGTGGTAGTAACCCAACGCAACATACACCCTTCCACTTTCAAATGATGGTATGTAGTGATAGGGGGGAAAGATTGCTAGCTAGAAGGAAGAAAAATAACATTCGGAAAAGGAAAAAGGGTGCTAGGGATAGCTGTTTATACAAGGGAAAAGAAAGATGGGGGGGGCGTAGAACAACTTCAAGCGTAAGGCAAACTGGGAAAGTGAAGGGATGGAACGCTATAAAAATCAAAGTTCATGTTTCTTCCACGTTTAATGTTATAAACCTGAGAGATGGTGGCAATCTGAGGCAACTTTAACGTTGAAAAATAAGAAGGGAAACAAATAAATGCTCCCCACTGCAAGAGATCGAAGGAAATTAGCAAATATAAAGAAAGAAAAATGAATAATAATTGCATTATTTCAAGAAATGAAATATTACGTAATAGTTCAATTGTTATCTAACTGAAAATTATGATACTAGTTTTTAGAAATTTTTTTTTTCTAAGAATCGCCTTTTAATGCGTAGCTCATCCCTTTCAGGCACTGCAAGAAAAATATAGCACAGAAAGTATGGTAACGCTAGTATTACCGTGAAAGACAAATTCTATAAATATTCCTTTGGCACAGGTATAAAAAAAAGATAGGCAAAGATAGGTGCATTTTTGACTCAGAGGATACCTGACCATGCTGCGTTTGGAGAGTGACAGCACATACAGATTCTTTGGGAAAATGGAGGAAACGTACCGCGAGGCTGCCACCCAGAGAAGATTTAAGAAACTAGGTAGTTTCTTAAAACCAGGGGAGAAGGGCCTGCAAGGAGTATTTGTTGCATGCAGTTACTTGGGGAGTAGCGAACCCACGGATTACCACAGCTCAGTACTCCATGCACTTCGCCAGAACATTACACAATACATTTAAACTATATCCTCGTTCCACTTTACAGACAAGGAAAACACAGTACACAAACTAGGGTCTCCGTCCCTAGTTAAATGGCGAAAGCCAAGGGAGAAGGAAAGGATTAGCTCAGTGTAGCGCGCCGGACTAGCAATGCGGAGGACCCAGGTTTGAATCCACCATGCTGCCCTTGGGTTTTCTCTTCCTAGGAGCCTCTAAAACTCCGGTGATGGGCAGTGTTGTCTGTAGCTAGAGAACACTGCTTGGAGGCCGGCTGTACATTGAAAAAAGAAATCATCATTTATGCATTATTTGCTCTAAACAGCAAATGAACCAAGTTTAAAGACATTCTCCAGTTCATTATGGAAAACTGGAAAAGTTACAAACAAACCAATGGTATAAAATGGTAAACCAACTTTCTGTAGTTTCTGTAGTTCTCTCTCTTGAAACGCTAACAAACCCAAATTTGAAGTAACAATGGATATTTCTTAGTTATTCTTTCCCATCCACTCCCCCACACGCACTACGTTCAGTGATGACGTAACGCTTTCTTTAGCTTGAGTTAGTTTTCCAAACTAATTTTCCTCCATTTTCAATTTTCTTTGTTATTTACAATCAATGAAATTAATTCAAAGAAATCTAGTCGTTTATATTATTGAGTAAATAGATGTTTGTTTGCTTTAAATTCATCACCAACAAGTGGTTCATTGTTTCCAACAAAATTAATATCCTAAATTTATTTACCTTAGTGCACTAGAAAGAAAGTTAAAATAATAATTAATAAGAAAGATTATATATATATTGTAAGGAGATAATTTAATATTACTGGTTGAACAAGTGCTTTTTGAATCCACAATACTCGATCGATAGATGCTGAAAGATAGAAGTTTCAACTTTAAAACTTCCAAGTCAACCGACATTCTTAATTTTCGCAAGACATAGATTCCACGAGACACTTTACCCATGACATTATTAACTTGATCTGTCCAGTTCAGTTTTGAATCTATGAAAATGCCTAAGAAATTGATAGCTTTTTCAGTCCCACCATAATTTCCTAATTTAATAGTAATCTCTTTTATTTTGTCCTGGTTTAAACTTAGCTTATTAGCAGCACACCAATCGAATATAGATTTAATGCGGTTATTAACGGATGTGTTATCCGATTCATTTGTGTGCGTACATAATATACGATGTTTTCAAGAAAATCGTTAGAGATGTTTTCAAGAAAATCGCAAAAAAACATCTGGCACACTTTTGATTGATAGATTATTGGCTGAAACTTTCGGACCACATGCGGTGGGAGTACCAAAACGGAAATCAAGTTTGAGCTATCTGGGACTTTTCGTTTTTGAGATATTCTGTTAAAACACATCACACACAAATACGCATATACCGACCATTCGCTAGAAACATTTTTTTTTCTTATTCCGGGCAACTCAAAACTTGTATTTCCGGTGAAAACTCAATTTCGAAAATTTGGCAAGCTCGCAATACTTCCTCTCACTCAATATGTAAGAAGTCAATACATTTCCTTCAAAACAAGAACGCGAAACATCCGTGTGAAAACACATTTATGTAAAAGATTGTTTAAAGGAGTTTGTCTGTAACAGCAACCAAAGTGAGTAAAGAGAAGAGAAACGAACCCAACCACTCTCTCGGACTGCAGTGTGAGAAACATATATATAAAGCGACGGACAGTCCAGAGATATACAGTTCATACTATTGAGTTCATACACCCAATCACTATGTGTCATTACCCATTTTCCACTCTACCATACAGTATTATTACAAGTGAAAAGTCCAAGCAGACAGTGTCACTCATTATTATTATTATACACAGCTAACCAGTGTTAACCTTGTCTTCTTATTTCATCAACCAGACAAATTCTCTCCACCTAACTCAACAGCAACCAAAGAGAGTAAAGAGAAAACAAACGAACCTAACCACTCTCTCGGACTGGAGTGTGAGAAACATATATATAGAGCGACGGACAGTCCAGAGATATACAGTTCATACTACTGAGTTCATACAGCCAATCACTATGTGTCATTACCCATTTTCCACTCTGTTAAAACACACCACACACACACGCATATACCGACCATTTCCAAATGGGTAATGACACGTAGTGTTTGGATGTATGAACTCAGTAGCATGATCTGTATTGAACTGTATATCTCTGGACATCCGTCGCTCTATATATGTATATGTTTCTCCCACTCCAGTCCGAGAGAGTGGTTGGGTTCGTTTTTCTTCTCTTTACTCTCCTTGGTTGCTGATCTCTCTTTGGCTGCTGTTACATTGTCCTATTTCCAAAAAAAAAAAAAATATATATCATGGTTTAAACATCAACTAGATGTTTACTGATTTTTATATTTTTAGTTTCAGTTTCACACTTTTTATCACAGTGGACACTTGCACAACGGAGACCTGGTTAAGAACTGATTTTTCATAGCTATTACTTGAACAAACTAACAGAGCAAAAATATAATAATTACATAATGGAATATAATGTAAGAAAATATTGTTATTACAGGAAACATCAACGGGAATACATTACATTATGGGAAAATGAAGAAAAGGTAGGGGATAACTGGAGGTAATAAAAAAAAAAGTTTTGCTCCAATATAATGACGGTTATTTTCAAGTTAAACAAGCGTACAAAAATCAAGATAGTTTATAGTAAGTAGACCTTTGTAGGAAAAAGTTATTGGGCAGAGCGCATGAGGCCTAATGGAAAATCTTTCCACATCTTTTATTTCTATATATATAAAAATTACTTAAAACAACTTACAGAATTTGTTATACTTTATAAAAATATCATGTTAAGGCCAAGACAGGTTCAATTGAAGAAGGATGGGGGAGATGATTGGCAAAATGACCAGCTATAAATGTCTTCTTTTTTTTGCTGACATTACTCACAGAAGTATAACCGAACAAGCCTTAGATCCAATAAAAATATTCACCAGGCCAGTCCTCACGAACATGGGCCTTGACTAAGAAGGCTAGATAAAGTGGGAATCAACCCACTTCTCGCTATAGCGAGAAGTAGCTTTTAACGATTGTCTTACGCTATATCACTCCAACAACACGATATTAACACTAATACACTGACTCACATACACTATGCACTAGATGTAAACGGGTTGTTAATGAGCCAAATATTTACGTTAAGCGCTACATAGCAAACCACTCATACATGCGCACGCGCATACACTTCCGACTACTATTCCGCAACGACTAAGTCCAGCAGCGTTACTAAAAACTTTTCCCATGACCAAACTTTTCAAAAGTCTGGAATTTTAATGGAACACGTTGGCTGCTTTTGTAGGGTAGGTAGGTGTTAATAATAGAAAGGTTAAACAACTAAATATAAGTTATGAATTCAAAGCTAACACTAAATTCTCCAAATTTTAATTATGTAAAACAAAAAAGATGAAATAGGTACATAAAGAAGCTTATACATATAAGTAAAACATCGTTCTTAATGACGTTGATATTTTGAGGTCTTTGAATTTCTATTTTTTTAATATTTAAAAGGCTATATTAGAAACCTGAAGTGTTATTTCAATCTCCAAAACAACGTTCAAGGAACACTGAATTTTCTTGGAACATAATTTGGGAACTGCACTAATATGAACTTGCAAGAGAACTTTATTATTATTATTATTGTAATTCGGGTGCCTAATGGCGCGGGACCTAAGCCTATATGGCTTTTATCTCCCCGATAGCCCCCTATACCCTTAATAAATCTCCCCCGGTAGCTTACCGGTTAATCTACAGTATCCCAAGATATCCCGAAACTCCAGCTCGCGCTGACAATCCTGCGAGAATGATGCCCTCCCAAAAACACAAAACCTAGTTCCAGCGAAACGGGGACACTGACAAAGGTAGTGGTACACCGTTTCCCTGACTCCGTCGTCACAGTTCTGACAAATGGGACTAGACGTCCTCCTTATATTAAACAAGTGGCTGGACACCCAAGTGTATCCAGTCACCATCCCTATCAAGGTCCTCAGACCCGTCCTACTAAGGGACAGGAGATACTCCGAAGTTCCCTGCCTACTTGTCTTTATAAATCTTTTGGCTTGGAGGCACCCCTGCGTGTCCCCCCAGCGTTTCTCCAAAACTTTCGTCTCCCAAAGTCTAATCTGTTTGTCACGAAACGTCTTTGTGACAGCCAGGGCTGGTTCAGGACCGCAAAATGGTTGAGATGATCCCTCCCTAGCCAACTGGTCTGCCCTCTCATTCCCCTCTATTCCCGCGTGTCCGGGTATCCAATAGAGGCGCACCGTACCCCTCCGAGCTAAAGCATTGAGCTTCCTCCGACATTCTCCCACTAATTTCGAACTCCACCAAGGCTTACTCAAAGCCCTTAGTGCGGCCTGGCTATCCGAGAAAATCCGCACTTCCTTGAGAGCAAGAGAACTGTAATAAATCTTTTAAGAGTGGAATGGGCTTTCAGCCATTTCGTCTACTGATCTTGACCTGTTCTTTGTATTGATCACTGCAAACTCTCATTAACTGAAGGCGTGTTTCTTTTCGGTAATTATACCCTCCATTTCTTTAATATAACTCTTACTTAGTCTTTGTCTTTACCTTACTATTTAAGTAAAAGTAGCCTTCCTCATTCTTACTTTCAAGACAACGGAGGCGTTGTGAAGTTTCACATAGCTTCTCTCCTTTGCCATCCGCTGAAAATGACTGACTGAATGTAAACACTGGAATCAGAACTCAACCTCTTATGAGCGTACAGAAAAATCGTAGACTTAACACTAGAACAACTACTCTGTCCTTTAATGAGCAGTTAATCTCTCAAAAATGCTACACAATGAGCACGTGGGTTAGCCCAAATGGTCCCAAATAAGTTGGAAAAAGTTAATAAACAAAAAAATATGAAAAAGGAGTGTAACATTTTTTGAAACAATAAAAAACAAAATATACAGTTTATAAACTTTGAAGAAGGAGAATTATTGGATTATATAAGAAAATAATGTTGAATAAGATTTAGTGAACAAACAAAGTGTGTACGGTCATAAAGTTCTCTATAGCGCGATAGTGAAGAAATCTGGGTGGTGATAGGAAAGGCAACCCGATCGCCTCCCACTAAACAACCTCTGTAGTACTCTTTCATCGACCATGAGAAGTAGTAGGAGGTACTGGGGCTTATCTCATTGTATACTGCAGAAACGTGCGCTACCGTATAAGAGAGAGTGAGGGAAAGAGTGAGGGGGGGAATAACTGGTGTCAGAAGCAGATGTCTACAAACATAGTGACACACACACACAACACTAAAGAACAAACTTGAATGAGAGGACGGTTTGGGCTGGCAAAGTGTAGAAAACTGCTTGATGATATATCTACTACATACATAAGTAATATACTGCCAATACTTCCTTTTATACATATTTATATACTGGTCTGTCAAATATTATATATTATCACAGAGCAGTTATATATTACTAAAGATTACTATGTACATATATATAAATAACAAAATACATCCCTCTATTGAAGGTTCAATTCAATCTTGCAGTGTTGTGTGCAAAACATTTCAAACTGTTCCAATTGTAGTAAAAGACTCCAGAGAACTTGGTCTAAACTAGCAAACATCTTCTAAACTATCAATACGATATTTTTCATTCGCCATCTATCCAAACTTGTTATCTTACTGAATGCACACAAATACATTCACATACATAAAAATATATAAATATGTTTATATAAAATATATAATGATATAGGTACATATAATATACATACATATATATATGTAAATAAATATGGTATACGCGTGAACATATCCATCCCGTTAACTTCTTATTTTTACTTTCTCTTACTCCTAGTAAGAGGAAGTATTGTAATTGTGTCAAATTTTCGATATAGAGTTCACCGGAAACATCCGTTTTGAGGTCCCCTGAGTCCAAAAAAGTAGTTTTTAGCAATGGTCTGTGTGTGAACAGCATAGCTCAAAAACGAAAAACCGTAGAAAGTTGAAACTTCATAAATATTACGTTTAGGTATCACCACGGCATCAAACGGTGGGTCATCTGTCAAAATTCCTCAACCGGAAGTACTACCACTTTTTACTTTTTTGCGATTTTTTTCAAAAATGGCTCCGATGATTTTCTTCAAACTTGTTATATATCACCTACACATATAAAGAGCTAAAACTTTTATTTGAAATGTTTCTCTGGGAAAATTCATTTAAGGACCGTTATAGGGGAAGTGTTAGGTTTTCATCTAAAGTGCTATTTCCGTTTATTAAACAATTCTATCATCCAAATAATGTTAATTAGAATTTAATATGTTGTTGAAATCCCGAGTTTCCAAAAAAAAAAACGGATAGCCGGAAGTGCGTTTACATTACCACTTTCTAAATGATTTTTTTTCACTTTTTCGCAATTTTTTCAAAAATATTTTCGACGATTTTCTTGAAACTTCCTATATTTAAACTAAACATACAAAGATCTACAACTTCTATTTAAAACATTTCTCTGGGAAAATTCATTTAAGTGCACTTTTGGGGTAGGGGTTGGTTTATGTTTTTCTCTAAAGTGCTATCATAGTAGATTTTACAATTTGATCATCCAAACAAAATTAATTAGAAATAAATAGATGGCCAAAATTCGGAGTTTCAAGAAAATTAGTAAACCGGAAGTGCTCTTTTACCGGACAGTTTTTTTCCGTTTTCGGCAAATTTCATTATATTTCGTATACAAACTATAAAATTTGTCAATTATAATTTTGAATACTGGAGTAAGAGAAAGTCGTGTGAGTGTTTCACACCAGATTTTGTTTGTAATTTTAAGATGCGATTCGTTTTCAGATCATTTTGAAAAATTGAATTTCATTCAGTACAATAAAATCTGTTCAAACTTCGTATTCTACCACTTCGTTTAGGTACTACCACCGCAACGGATATGAAGGTTTCGCTATTTGTTCTACTCAGTTTTCGCTATTCGCTCAAAAATAGCTCCAAAAATTTGCCTTTAAATTTTACTTACAAAACTCCATCCGGCAGACCACAACTCACAGGAGAATAGAACGTACTCACAAGACTAACATTCCATTATACATTCGGAAACTTATCACGGAAAAGCGACGCGCAAGAGCTAAATGGCAGCGTTCGCGATATCCCTCTGATAAGCGAATCTACAATAGACTGACTCATTTACTTAGAACTGAACTTAAACAACTCCGAAATGAACGCTTTCAAGAATACACATTAGGTTTAACTACAGAAGACAAATCTCTTTGGGCCGCAACAAAGAGAATACTTTCTTATAAATCCATATCGTCCCCACTTCGTCGAGATGACGCCTCATGGGCTGCATCCGACGTGGATAAAGCTTCCCTGTTTGCCTCTTATCTATCCACTGTTTTCACTCCTTACTCTGACATGATTGATTCCCAGTTCCAAGAATCTCTCCTAGAAGACCTGGACTCCCCCCTTCCACTCTCCCTCCCACCTAAGCCATTTTCTCCGTCAGATGTTCAATATGCTATAAAACGTCTCTCCCCAAAGAAAACTCCCGGATATGATCTTATAACCCCAACCATTCTTCGAAATCTTCCCAAAAAAGCCTTGGTCTTCCTCACTTCCATATACAACGCGATTCTCCGAACCACCTATTTCCCTATTCTGTGGAAGTTCTCTATTATTCGTCCCATTCTAAAACCCAAAAAACCTCAACACCTCCCCTCATCTTACCGTCCTATTAGCTTACTCTCTGTCCTAGCCAAAATATTTGAAAAACTCATCCTTAAACATATCCTACCAATCCTTGAAGTTTCCAATGTTATCCCAGACCATCAGTTTGGATTTAGACGCCACCATTCTACCATACAACAAACTCACCGCGTTGTAGACACCATTGCATCCTCCCTTGAGAAGGAGTGCTGTTCGGGGGCTTTCCTTGATGTGAAGCAGGCCTTCGATCGAGTAAGGCACCCCGGGCTGCTCTGGAAACTTAAGGGCATCCTTCCAGCCACTTATTATCTTATCCTAAAATCTTACTTATCCGATAGGTATTTTCAAGTACAAATCGGATCATCTTTCTCTCCTTTTAATCATATCAAAGCTGGAGTGCCGCAAGGCAGCATTCTAGGTCCTATCCTTTATTCAGTGTACACTGCAGACATCCCAACACATCCTGATACCATCCTTCTCACCTATGCGGATGATACTGCTATCCTGTCTTCCAATAATGATCCCGTAACAGCCCATAGAAATCTACAAACCCACCTCTCCTTATACAAACCCACCGTTACTTATATGAAGGAAAAGGTGGTGAGATTCGGTCTTTTTAAAAAAAATTAAAAAAACTTAAATTCTTGCCAACGTTTCGACAAATATATTGTCTTTTTCAAGGCATAAAAAAATAAAAAAAACTATTAAATAATCTTCAAAACATATCAAACTTAAAAACTTATGTATACAATTTTTGGAAATCAAAATGTTTGACACACCTCACCTCACATGAGAATACGCGTAACCTATGCACTATTCTCGTGCAACTATTCTCTAAGTTATTGAGGTGTTCTCAACTTTTTATTTCCAAAATTAAACCTAAGTTTTCAAGTTTGATATGTTTTGAAGATTATTTAATAGTTTTTTTTTATTTTTTATGCCTTGAAAAAGACAATCTATTTGTCAAAACGTTGGCAAGAATTTAAGTTTTCTTATTTTTTAAAAAATACCGAATCTCACAATCCTTTTCCTTCATATAAGTAACGG
>JAAEAF010010268.1:0-24306 GCA_011037195.1 Triatoma infestans
ACTGTCTTCATTAAACCAAAATAAATTTGGTACTATTTTTTTATTAAAAAAAAAAAAAAAAAATCGATTTTTCAAATTTGCAAAACAAAAGGAAGTACTATGTTCCATATAACAAAGGTAGGGATAAAATCCGTAATTTGGAGCGGTAATTGTACTTTGTTTGACAAGGCTCAACATTGCAACAGTGCTCAACAGTGATAGATTAGCAAGTGATTAAGAAAATCAATCATTTCTTTATTTCATTACAATTCCCTGATAGAAGATATACTGAAAATTGCAAATACGATTAGAGGAGATACGATAATTACTTTTTTGAAAAATTCCAAATAAAGGAAATGTCGCACTTCATTTGCGACGTCCTGTGAACAATGAACGAATTAAACTACTGTGGTGCAATTTGATCTCAATGGAAACATAAATGAATGGCGATCCACAGATAGTGCGGTTAACATTTCTATCTAATCAAATTGTCTAAGCATTTTAACGAAATTTCACTCATTTATAAACGATAATAATTAAAAATAGTATTTCTAAGGTTTAACTAAGAGAGTAATGATGAATTATAAACAACATTAGGCGGCCCTCTCTAGGCCTCCAGTTCTAAATCTAAAATCTGTCAAAATATTAACACCAAAAATTTCACTATCTACATTATGTGCTGCAGTTTTATATTCATAAGGTACAAGGCTATTAATTTTTTTTGCAACATCTATATTGTTTAACATATCCTGATGATTACTATCATTGCTTATGTACATTTCTGGATTCCTTTGGCAATACTGTGAACACAAAATAAATACAAGAAAATTAATTAAATAATCTTCTATTATTATATTATCTCTATTATTATATATATTCTGTGATATAAATATAATTTAAAATATTCAAAACAGATAGGAAAATTTTCATATGAGCTATACATTTCTTGCGAACATAAAAATCTACACTACGCAACACCATGTAGAAACTAGAAATAATAATGGTAAGGTATAGAACTCTCTTCCTTTGAGTCACATTTTCTTATATACTAGGGCAAGGTGAAAAGTTCTCGGCGTGGCCCATAAATGGCACTGGCTACATATGAAATTACTGTTCTGTTATGTTGCCAGACTTGTAGCAAAAATAAATAGCAAATATGATTTTGATCAGACAACCGTTTTGTTTTATATGGCTGTTTAAAGTAAGCGTGTTGTGTGTTTTAGAAAAAATAAATAAACATTAATATCGTTACGTCTGCACCATCGTTATCAACAGTAAAACAATAGGCAGCTGAGTTTATACGTGGTCGTACATTGTGGAAGTTGATCCACGTGAAGGACGGCCAAAAGTAACTACCGAAGAAAATATCGAGAAGAAACACAATAGATAAGGCTGTTGGCATCTCAGAAGATAGGATATGGCACATTTTACACGAAGAACTCAGTATGAGAAAGCTTTGTGCAAGATGGTGCTGCATTTGTTAAATCACAAACAAATTATGAGTGGAGTTTCTCGGTAATGTTTGTGCCGTTATAAAAAAAAATCCATCCGATTTTCGGCGCCGATTTGTTACTATAGATAAAATGTGGGTTCACCACTTTACACCTGAGCAAAAACAACAGTCCAAGCAGTGGGTGAAGCCAGTGGCTCAGCACCGAAAAATGCAACGATAATTATATCTGCGGGAAAGGTTATGGCTAGTGTTTTTCGGGATTTCAAAGAGGTTCTTATTATTGACTACCTGCCAAAGGGTCAAACAACTAAGCAAATCTTCTTTCTAGAGAAATAGCGCCTGGTTTGCAAAAGAAAAAATCCTCTTTCACGAAGACAAGCACCCGCCCATAAAGGCGCTTTGGCATCGGCAAAATGAAGGGATTTGAAGTATGAATTGTAGGAACATCCTTGCTATTCCCAAATCTTAGAAACCTTTTGTGGCTGGAAAATGTTTTGGGTCAAATTAAGAGTTGACAGCAGCGGTAAATGAATATTTTGAAGAGCTTCAAGAATTGCACTTCAGGGACGACATCCAGTTATGGGAGTAACGCTGGACAAATGTATTGAACTAAAGGGAGACTACATTTAGAGATAATTGCATTTTTAAAATAAAATAAACTCATTTTTACTAATAGGCCGAGAACTTTTCATCTTGCCCAGGTATTTCATATCACACAGACTTCGTTTGTATTAAAACCAATGTTTTATATCCTGTAGCTCTGAATGATGGCGAGTAATTAAATTGCAAAACGTTGGCAAACTCAATCTCTATTTTATTTAACTGACCTAGCCGAACAATCACACCACAATAATAGTTCAAGAAAAAAAAACAATTTATTAAATAAAATCACCATAGTTGCTCAGTGCACCTATTGTTTTAGCAATCTCATGGAGACTTTTTTTCTCTTTCACTTTCTCAAACTGTTGTAAGGGTGAGTAAATATTGCTAACAAGTCAAATTTTTGAAAATTGAGTTTCCATTGATAGTACTTGTAGGACAGTGTGGCTGCGATGTTTAAAGAAAATCATTGAAGCAGTTTTCGGTTAATTAAGGTAAAAAGAACATTAAAAAACTTATTCCGTACAATTTCAAATTTAGGACTCTAGCGAAGCTTTTAATGTAAATTGATACAGCATCAATTTACATTAAAGTAAATTGTATTGACACTTTTTATAGTAAATGTATTGTAGTGACACTTTTTAGGAGTAAGCAAAATGCTCTCCCCAGAAATACACTAAAAAAAAAATCATTTCAAATAAAAGTGATATGCATTGTGTATATAGTACAGGAAGTTTAAAGAAAGTCGTTGGAACCGTTTTCGACAAAATCACGAAAAACTGAAAAATAAATCAGTAACCTCGCATTTCCGGTTTTTGGATTTTGCCCGAAATCTTCGTGCGTGATGTAGTACCTTAAGTTTCAGCTACTTGCTTTTTTAAGTTGTTCAGATATTCACTAAACACACAAACGTACAGCCCATTCGCTAAAAACATTTCTTTCTTATTCAGGTGTCCCTACAACATGTATTTCCGATGAAAACTCAATTTTGAAAATCTGGCAGGATCGCAATACTTCCCCTTTCTAGGAATAAGAAGAAGTAAAAATTTCTCTTTCCGATTTTCCTATTTATTAAAAGATTAAAAACCTTTTTTATTAGAAAAATAAATAACAAACCTGTGTAATATCGTTAGAATAACACTGATTAGATCCATCATTATGGCAACATATGAAATATTTTCCTTGGTACTTTTTGCCATTTGGACGATAATTCATTACAGCCATTAGACAATTTCTGAGTAGATGCAATCCTTTGCGCACATTTTCTTTCTCAGAATCATCAATTGCAGCATGTTGAAGAGCAAAATCAAGTTTTTCTTCCCAATTTTTCAATGAAGGTAATTTCTTTTTTATCTGTAATTAGATAAATAAGGTAGTAAAGGTATAATACTGAGGTTACGAGAAAGTGATGATATAACATACAAATAAATAATAAGGAGTATAAAATTCACTGATGTTCAAAAATAAAGCACTACTTCTTTTCTTACCTTTAAGAAAAAACATTAACTACTTTAATATCTGAATTTAATCATGAAAAAAATTAACAGGATGGCCCTGAGGTACTTTAGAATGTCTAGTCAGCCTAGACTCATAATAAGGAGGCCAAATAGCTTGTTTATAGACCCTTCAAGACTGATTCAAGGCATCTTGCTTGTAACTTGAAGATTGTTTTAGATAGCGAAAAGGGAAATCAATTCCCATGGTGGTTTCAAGGATGTTGACTAAATATCGTGATTAAGAGTGGGAAGCGGCTGTTAGTAGCGACTCTGGTTTCAAAGGACACGAAGTATTGTAATCGTGTCAAATTTTCGATATCGAGTTTTCACCGTAAGAGCCGTTTTGAAGGGTCCCCTGAGTTCCAAAAAAGGTTTTTACAGCAAATGGTCTTGTGGTGTCCGTGTGTATGTTATGTATGTGAACAGTCAATCGCTCCAAAACGAAAAACCGTAGAAAGTTGAAACTTGATATTCTGTTTAGGTATGACCATGGGATCTGACACTACCTTATCTGTCAAAATTCCTCAACCGGAAGTACCTCTTTACTAGTTGGATTTTTTACTTTTTTGCGATTTTCTCAAAAATGGCTCCGACGATTTTCTTTAAACTTAAAATATCAACCACATATTCAAAGAGCTACAACTTTTATTTGAAACATTTCTCCGGGAAAATGCAATGAAGGGCACTTTTGGGGGAGGGGTGGATTTAGGTTTCCATGTTAAGTGCTATTTCAGTTTATTAGACAGTTCTGTCATCTAAATAACGTTAATTAGAATTAAATATGTTGTTGAAATTTCGAGTTTGATAAAAATTGGATAACCGGAAGTGCGTTTACTTTACCACTTTATTAAATGATTTATTCTCTTTTTCGCAATTTTCTCAAAAATGGCTTCGACGATTTTTTGAAACTTCATATATAAATTAAACATGTAAAGATCTACATCTTTTATTTAAAACTTTTCTTTGGGAAAATTCTTTTAAGGGCACTTTTAGGGGAGGGGTGGGGCCATGTTTTTCTCTAAAGTGCTATCATAGTTGATTATACAATTCTATCATCCAAACATAATTAATTAGAAATAAATAGATGGCTGAAATTCAGTCTCAAGAAAATTAGTAAACCGGAAGGGCGCTTTTACTGAACAGTTTTTCAGTTTTCGACGAATTTCATTCAAATTTGGTACACAAACTATGAAATTTGTCAATTATAATTTTGAGAACTGGAGTAAGAGAAAGTTGTGTGAGTGTTTCACACCAGATTTTTTAATTATTTATAATCACATAGTGCCTGTGTAGAAAAGAATGTCAAGAAATACAATTGTTAATGAGAATTTACTTTCCATAAATAATAATTTCTCTTACTTTGTAATCTAGTAAGTGTGTACCTTTGTTCCAATGAATTACATTGGTACGGTGTTGGTCTCGTTTTTTAACACGCAATAAAATGTTGCATAATTTTCCACATTTTCCGAACTTTCGAAATGTTTGTTGCAGATGAAATGACATGTTGCGCTCTATAAACTGGTTTAAAAATTATAAAGTCGCTTACCAAGCAATAACGCAAACTAGATCCAGTGAAATTTATTATTTATTTATTTTTTTTTTTTTATAAAAAAAGACGCCATTTTCATTGCTGGCCTAGGCACTCAAACATGGCCATAAACTAGTGGCGCCTCTGAGTATGGTAGTTCCTTACGTCTCTATAAACCGTCAAATAAGTAAATAATTTATTAATATAGCACTAACGCTAATTGATGCCGAAGAGGGCCGAAATTCACAGACTCGCCTATTCCATTAAACAGTTTTAAAAATTGAAGGCGACAAATTGATATTATCAATCGATTTACTATGTGAAAAAAATCTAGAGGATGAATGCACAGAACCAAGAAAAAGAAGCATGCAAAGAAAATGACAATCTCCTCTCAGGAACTCGAGTCTTAATCACTAGAAGCTGCTTCATATAATGTTAAGAAGCACCCTTTCTTTGAGCATCGTGGTCTTGTAATTCCTATGAATTACGAAGAAAATGCAATGTTTCAGGAGCAGAAGAAGATAACCTCTTCCCAGTAAAGAAACTTATAATTGTGGGATTTACAAGACTGTTATTTCTTGGTTTAAGCTAAGCGATGTTGCTCAAGATTTCTTCTCTTGTTTTCTTCCTTCAGCTTGTTTATAGACTCTTAAAGACTGATTAAAGGCATCTTGCTTCTAGTTTGAAGACTGTTTTAGACAGTGAAAAAAGAAATCAATTCCCACGGTGGTTTCAAGGGTGTTCACGCCACATCGTTGATTAAAAGTAGGAAGCCACTGTTAGTAGCGACTCTGGTTTCAAAGAGCAAACCAAATGTTTATAGGCATTTCATCGCACTCTGCGTTCTAAAAAGTCGTCTTCTAATGGGACTTGACCCTGCAGTTCAAAAGTTTGGATTTTAAATTCAATTAATTTTTTTTATTTTAATCACTTGGTGCCTATTTAGAAAAGAATATCAAAAATACAATTGTTAATATTTTACTTTCCATTAATAATAATTTCTCTTACTTTATAAGCTAGTTTAATATATTTATTTATAAGATAAATTTCTTCCTGTTGTAACACGAATGAGACCCAACTTTGTACTGAATCTGGTGCACCATCAAGCATTATTAGACATACCAATTTGCCATTATCTTCCAATTTCTTGGCTAAACTTATACCAAGAGCGCTTCCCCAATCATTAGTTATTAAAGTGAAAATATTGATATTAAACTTTTTCAATTCCTGAAAAATTGTAGTAGAGATTATTATTACTGATAGTAATTATATAAAATAAACAAGCAAATATTTTGATGTCTCCATCAAGTTCGTGAAGGAAGTCAATTCTCAAAACTGGTGAGAACAAATAAAATGAAGCCACCACGGATAAAATCAAAGTTGTTATATCCAATATTGCGAACCCAATTACATATGCAAGCATTAGTTTAAAGTTTACTTACTTCACACAATTCATTAGCAACCTCATCAACATCATCTATTCCAAAAGGTAATCTTGCTTCAAATGTTGGATAAAATAATCTGGATGTCAGTGTTTCCATTTCGTTTGGCTTTAAACTTGATATGACAAACACCGGCGATACCTCTTTATTATATCTGGAAGGTGAACAAGAGGAAGGTACTTCCACAAAACCTGCCTTTTCCATAGTTTTCTTATATAATTCCAATAATTCTGCAACATTTTCTGGTAGCCATTGTTGTGAATTTATATATTCTTTCTGCCCTGTTATATGCATAAAATAAAATATTAATTATTTTACGAATAAAAAAATATGATGTTATGAAACTCCAACTGGCCATTTTTCTTTAAACTTGGAAATATGAAAAGGAATGGAAACTTGGAATGGTTCTATTTCCGACATAAAATTATTTTGTAATTCATACTAAATTGGAATTAGTATGATCACGGCTTTGTATAGGTTATCATTTTTTTTATAACACTTTCCAAATAGATATTGACATAGGTGGCTAGCTGAATACAGTGTTACTTCAGTGTTGGATATTGGTTATTAAGAACATATGTAGAATGCGCTATGTGTCTGGTAGGTAAACCGATTTTTGCCGGTTTACCTATTAATGTTTAGTTGTCATTTTATATCATTCACACATAAATTTAGGTTATGGGAAACTGTAATTTTAAAGGTTGGTTACCAACACATTGATGATTGGTAGAGGCACCAGTCACCCTCGATCAATCCCCAACAATCTTTGAAATCTGAAATTACAGTAATTCGTACTTCCGACTGACGCATTGTGATCGAAATCTTTTGTCGGATAGAATGGTAGTACCTAACTTAGCTAGGTTTGAGCTCAGGCTATTTTTTGGTTTGATATACTTTGTTCACACACATATCTGTTTGTATAAAACCATTCTTAAGGACTATATATTTTTTTGGTAGTCAGGATACACTGAAACATTATTTACTGCAAAAATTTGATTTCGAAAATTTGGCAAGATTCAATTCCGTAGAAGAACTGAAATATACCATTTAGAAAGGAGCACTTTTTCCTTCTTACGTTTAGAGGAAAGCTTAACGTTACCTCTCCTCCCGAATCCTCACACCCGGAAAAATGTGTATATAAAAGTCGTAGACGTACATTTATAGTGTACATACAAAGTTTAAGAATATCGATGGAGCTGTTTTCGTGAAACAAAAACTAATAAATTCATTCAGTATGTATGGCCGAAGCGAATAAACTAGTACTTCCGGTTGACATTTTGATCAGCATTTTATTTTCGGGTCTTCTTGTAGAATCTAAACAAAATATCTACTTTGAACTTTTTGCGATTTTCGTTTGAGATAAGCAATTTCGAATATAACTTTTTCTCATTCGGGCACCAAAGAAAACATGTAATTTCCTATGGAAACTGAATTTCAAAAATTTGACAAGATTGCAATTGTTGCTCTTACAATAGTGGCAGAGAGTAATAAACTCTAAGATTTTGATTCTGAATTTATTTAACCTGATTTTCAAAATTCTTCCACAAAAATTATTGAAAAGAAAAACAAACAAAAAATAATATAAAATTACCTGCACTGATAACACTAATATCTTCCTTTAAAAAAATTACAGGATTTTCCAAACTTTCACTACTAAAGCGTTCAAATTCAAACAAAATAATTGCCGAATTCAAAAGAAGGACATCACCAGAAATTGCAAGTGTAGGTAAATGATTGGCACTTCTTAATTCACACGTTGCCTCACCACCATTTCCGATGCAAATAAAATTACATTTACTGTTCATATCTCTCAATACGGAATCTAAGTTGTTGGCATCATTATCCAAATCCTAGAACAAGATTATTTAAGATTAAGTATTTTCTTAAAAAAGTTCATAGGCATAAAATTTATAGAACATTAATTTGAAAAAAGAATTATTTAATCTTTTCCCCATCATTCCTACCTTTCCAATAAGAAATGTATCTGCTATCTCTTCCGTTGAATTTATGATTTCTAGCCATTTTTTAAAATCGCTTCTAACGATATGTTCTCGTTGAGGATATAACTTGGCACTAACTAACGGATGACCCCGTAAAATACTTGCTAATCTAAAAAAAAAACAAAAAAATGTATTATTGTGTTTCCAGAATTAACTCAAAAAAGAAGCTGGTAACTCTAAAAGACAAATTTAATATATTGCCTTCTATTTATGAATTCAATGTTAGCGATATCAAGATGCTGTATGTTTCCTTTAGATTCATGAATGAATCTGCCTATGGAAAAAAACGATGTTTTACTCAAGGATTTTCCTTTACCTTTCCCCAACAGCCTGGCAGACGCCTCTTTTATTCTTTTCGCTCGAGAGCCCATAATTCTTGGGATTGCGATATGTTTCCTACTGAAGGAAGTGAAAAGATGGTATTTACTTAATTTTTGACCATTGACGGTATTCCAGAGTCATTACGTTTATCAGAATCGTATTAAAAAGAGACTCATCTAATTTTTCCTAATATAACGGGTTGCTAGTTCTCAGACACCCGAAATCCTATATCCCCTTCTTAGATAACCTATTGATGATCATTTTAGACCATCTTTCGTTATAATTCTTCATTTATTGACTAGGTATCGCATTCGAAGAACTGTTATTATTAATATGATACAATAACAGTTCTACAATAACAGTTTGCGCTGAAAAGATTTTGTTTTTTAACTCAAGTTACTGTTTCCATACTGTAGCTACAAGCTACAATCAATGGCTTTTCACTTTAAATATATATAATATATTTATATAATTATTTATTTTCCTAACATTTTAATTCATAACGGTAATTTAGTGAAAATACTGAATTTTGAGCTGTGTTAAACATTCCGTTTCCCACAAAGAAACACCTTTTTCAATTTGTGAAGTTAACTCTGTGATTGACACTTTGAATGGAAATGTCGACATTTCTATATTACTGTTGTGGAAGAACGAAATGGAAAAATAATAGTTTTGGAAAATAGTTGAGTAAAATAATTTTGTGAAAATTAGCTAGTTCAAATAGTGCATTTTAGTGATGGGGATATAGCCAGGTACTACAATCTAGGTCAATGCAAACCACGAGACAGGGCAAGAAACAGTTAGGGTAAAACAATAAAACTCCCTCACAGAGTTAACTTCACACATTGAAACAGGTGTTTCTTAGTGGGAAACCATATGTTTAACACAGCTCAGTATTCAGTATTTTCACCAATGCCAGCATTATTTTTTGAAAGAATTTGAACTATGAAGAGAAAAAATTCCTTCAGAACAATCTAAAACAGACATTCAAGCAGTACACTTGTTTTTCGCTCTCTTAGAATCAGTGGCAGTTTAACTTATAACATAAGAGTTTATTCCAACCAATTTCAGTAAATTAATAAGCATATTGCTGTGTTATTGAATAGCATTTAAATATCTTTAAAGAATATATTTAATTTAATCTACCAGTGTTTTCTTAATTATTCTTATTACTTCTCTCTCTTAAAACTTACAAAAGCAAGCCCTTTACAAAACCGCTCACTACACAACATCAACAGCAAACCAAGTAACATTTCATTGGTGCCAGCTGTTTGGGATATTATCAACCAGAATCCACAAATTAACAAGTACGTACAATTTTCAATTTACTAATTAAACAAATTATCCATCAGATAATTTTATTGCTTTTTCAGTTATTTTCTCAGCGGAAATATCTTAAATATTTCCCAATATTGAATTTTCTATTGACTTTCATTTTTAAAATTTTGTATTTGTATCACTATACCCTAATCCTTTGTGAATTTTGATTTTATGAGTGCTCTTAATAAATCGCAAATTGTAAAAACATTAAGGGAGCATAAACTCTCTCAAAAGGGCAACTTAAATCAGTTACGCAGACGCCTTGAAAAATGATAATCTTTCCCAAAGTAATTCTCTCATTTCAAAAATGTATAAGATAAATGGACAAGATATGGGCATCGACGCTGCTGTAGAATATTTACTTGCTCAGCAGCAATTAGCCAATCCTCCTGCCACCCCCAGCAATCAACCTGCTAGCCCCTTAAAAAATTTACAATTAATCAATAGTTTAACCACCTTCGATGGCGAAAATTCAGCCAGTGTGTCCGATTTCCTAGACCAAATTAGCCGTTGCGCTAGCCTTTCTGGCTGGGACGATGCTGCGAAATTAGAAATACTAGCACTTAGGCTCTCAGGGTCTGCAAAAATATTTTATGATACGCAGAAAGCCGTATTACAACGCCAGGGTACAATTATAACGTATCCTCTAATCTCAGAACGTCTTCTAACTATATATAGAAAACAAAAAAACCCTCTAGTCTTCAACAGATGACTAATATTCAATCTCTACCCACAGAGTCTCCTGAAACCTTCGCGGATAGAATTAGACACATCCAATCCGCCATTCATTTAAAAGCACAAGCTAACCCACTCGAGGCCTTACAAACTATTTTAGACAAACTGGCCACTGATGCGTTCCTGAAGTCACTTCCTCAACCGCTTCGTAATGAGGTACGAACTAAGCTACCTCAAAAATTAGACGAAGCACTTTCTTATGCAATGCCCTAAAAGAAGTACAGGCTTCTGAAACAAACCCACAGTTTTCGCTGTCACTTCGAAAACTTCTAATCCTCGCACACCCCCATCTCCATGTCGTTTCTGCAGACAAATGCATTTCCCCTGAGAATGCCCGCATCGAAATAAAAGTCAGAAGCCACCATTAAAACCAACTACCACTCGTAGAGTTTTTAATCTAATAAAGTACAGGCCCTGCATGCCGCCATTATTCCAGTCCACATTTTGACGTGGACTGTACAAACAAATTTCAATCAAAACCCCGCACTAACTTTGGCAAAATGCCTAACAATTTTAATATTCCTAAAAATTTTATTCACAGGGTATATAGTAATAATCGCTATAATAATAATAATAATCAATATTATAGTAACAATAATAATGCTCGAGTTAGTAATTCAATAAATTCACGATTTAACTCTTATCCTGGTAGACCCCAATATAATCAGAATAATAATAATAATTATAACGAAACTAGTAATAACCTTCAAAATAGGCCCACTTGCCAATTTTGTTCAAAATTTGGACATGCGGCTCGTAATTGTTTCCAAATACAGCCATAAAACGGTTAAGCCCACAGCCGCTCTCACGAACGGCTGATATGACCATGGCTCTCATACCTGCTTTCACCAATTCTGACAATTTGTTAGTAAATTTAAGAATTGGCAAAAAATTTATTCGTGCCCTTGAGGACACTGGAGCTAGTGAGTTGCCTACTGGATTCCAGTTTTTGTCGAAATAAGAACCTTCAGCATTCCAACATTATTTTAAAATCCCTGACTAATCAAGTAATACCTAATTATGGCATCAGTCCCTTCATTTGCATGCGGACAAGTGAAAAATTCCAAATTTTCTGGCGAATCCATACTTTCGCACTTAAAAGGCAATTTCCAATTAATACTTGTAGAAACGTTCTTACAGGGCAATCATTAATTTGCGCACCGTATCTAACACTTAATAAATTCAACATTCAATTTTCAAATAGCACTCAAACGCACAAAATTAATAATAATCGCTAGGTTCACTAAAAACTCTGCAACTAGCCACAACATTTCAGTGTTACCTCGTGCCACATAATACACAATACAACAATATGTTGAAACTCTTGAAATTATTCTCACTCTATCACACTTCTTAACTCTACATACCTCACCACATGCAAATGTTATAGGTAAGAATTTTGTTTGTCTTAAGAACAAAAATGTGTAAAGTGTACTAATATATTTAATTTAGTTAAATATATGTTGCAAATATATATGTTTATTTAGTTCTATATTATGTTGCAAATATGGACATATTATTTTTGTTTCAGCACTGACAACTCTCGTATCACTAGTTATCAATTTATTCAATCATTTGATATTGTAATTATTATATTGTATAATTCAATATTTTTAAATAATAATTTACGATTTATTTTATTTTGCAGAAACCAAGATGACCAAGTAAACTTGTTTGATATTTCTGATATGTAGTGTAATGTTTAATACTGATCTGTTTAATTAACACATTTTTTCTGTTCCAGCAACGACGATTTCAATCCAGAAATTAAGAATTTTTCAAATATTTGACATTGATTTGGTATAAATTTTTGATCACGATATACTTTTAATTTATACATTTTTTTCCAGATTTTATGGTGTAAAGCATTATGCCTATATTTGTTGAAATTATTGCGTACATATCCATAATAATTTTATGTTAGCTTTAAGAATTTAAATTTATATAACCACTATTCCGCAGATTCAAGCATCATCATCTACACCATTGCATGTATATGAATATAGTTGCGTGAGTAATGCATGTTAGTTGTAATTGCATGTTAGTTATAACTGCATGTTAGATATAATTGCAGATTAGTAATAAGAATTTAAATTTAAGTATTTATAATTCTATTAAGTCAACTTTCATTATGTTTATTGCCATTAAGTTTCTAAATCTAATAAGTTTTTTCGTTCATATAGAGTCAATTCAAGAAAGTACATGCATCCCTACAGGCACCATCACTCAGAAGGCAATATTGATCGCCTTGTCTACCCTTGCAATTACTTCTTCATCAGCAACACTCTCACTCACCAAGCAGTGTTCGCCAATCAGCCTACTACATAGCAACGCTCACACACTCAAGCAGCGTTCGCTCGAGAAGAAGACGATCCATCACTAGAGCAACCTCACACATTCAAGCAGCGTTTGCTCCAGGAGAAGATGTAGTCTACTGTACATAACTGCCTTGCAGAGGTTGCACATTCCCTTTCGCCATACCAGAGGATAAGCTTCAAGCCTCTACAACTCTGAATTACCTCTCAAATTTTTCGTGCCGAAAAATTTCTCTAGGAGAGGGGTAATGTAGTGGTAGAACGAAATGGAAAAACAATAGTTCTGGAAAATAGTTAAGTAAAATAATTTTGTGAAAATAGTGTATTTAAGTGATGGGGATAGAGCCAGGTACTACAATCTAGGTCAATGCAAACCAAGAGACAAAGGGCAAGAAACAGTTAGGGTAAAACAATAAAAAACTCCCTCCAGACATACCAGCATTATTTGAAAGGATTTGAACTATGAAGAGAAGACATTCCTTCAGAACAGTCTAAAACAGGCATTCAAGCGAGAACATTTGCTTCAGGAATCGCTCTCTTAAACTCATGCCAGTGATAGTGAGTTGCCTTTATTCTAGATAAACATCTGATTTATTAAGATATAGTTGTGATATTGTAAAGTACTTAAGTTTACTTAGAGAATAATATATTTATTTTAAAAACAGTGGTGCTCTCTTGATTATTACTAATACTTCTCTCTTAAACATATGTACTCACAAGCCCTTTTACTAAACCGCTCATACTACACAAGCTACTACAAACATACAACAATACACCACCACCAATAAACATTTCATTACCCAATCAATACTAGTTTTAATATTATAAATATGAACATCGAAACAGGTCGGTAGTAAGTAACCTGGCTATCATGCATAAAAACTTCAGAAATTCCATTTGTAACTAAATTCCTACTAAATCTACATTCCAGCAGTAATGTAATGAAATTTATTGGTCTTTAACCTTTGCTGCGTTACTCTATCTAAATTTTGCTCTTCAACCATTATATGGATATGTTTCGCTCCTCTCATTATTAACCAGTTTAACAAATCCAACCAGAAACTATGTTCTTGACCTGGAAAATATCAAGTGGTTGTATTTATAAATCAATGGAAAAGTAAATGTAATTAATGAATTGAAATAATGAAAAAAATAAACTTACTAAATATAATGTAACTTTTCTCTGGAGAACATATAAACATATTCTTTTTAACGTTATGTAAAGAATTATTGTCCATGGTGGTTATTAATTTTACGGATTGTTTACTTTCATCCCTGTTTACAATAAAAAAATACTAATAACATATTCCTTTATATTGAATAACGTTAAGTGATTGCAGTATAGAATGTATAAATATAGAAAAATATGCTGAAGATTCCAAATTTTAAATATTTGGATTGGAGATGTCAGTAGATCTTTGTAAGTCTAAGTTGATATATCAAGTTTAAAGAAAATCGGGAATACTCGATATCAAAAATCAGACACGATTACAATACTTCCTATTAGTAGGATTAAGAGAAAATAAAAAAGGGCATTTTTAGTAGTTTTAACTTAATATCAAGCCAAAATTGTCCTGCAAGATTGGCAATATTTTTTCCTTCACACAATAAAATTTTTTAAATAAAATTTGCCGATTGTGGTGGTATAAATGTATCATGTTTTGATGAAAAGGCATTGTTGAAATATATAAGGAGGATAATCCTAAAGGGAGAATAAAATTTCACTGGTGGAATTTCTAAAAGAAAACTATAGTGCGGTGGACGTCTGAGAGTCCAATCTTCATTAGATATTCCTATGTTAAAATTCTAAACTATGTTAGATTAAACATGGATAAACTCATGAGCAGTCAGCAACATTCAACCATGAGAACACAAGTAACTGTGCGTGATCAGCAACGTTCGAATTAGATCTTGAGCTAATTAGTGCCTGGTCAGCAACGTTCGCCAGCATTAGAACACATATTAACTAGTGCACGGCCAGAAAAGTTCGAGAATGAGAACACGAATTAACGTTCTATACCATACTGATCGGTAAATCCTATTTCTCTGAAATAATTATACAATGAAATAAAAACAGGCATTACTTACTTAAGAATATCAATGACGTCTTCATTTAACGTATCCAATGGGATTCTGGTAGTTTGAAATGGTTTAACGTAACCTTTGTTTATAATAACTGCCACCTGTTTTTGGATGTATTCTTTTTCACATGGATGTAGATTCAACAATGTATCAACACAAATTCCATATATATCCGCTTCTTTGAAAAATACTGACATACCTATTTATAATAACAAGAAACAAAGGAAAATAAAAAATGTTTCGTTTTATACCTATTCAAATTAAACTTTGGGAATAACTTTCAACTTTAAGTCTAAATGCAGTTGGCGAAATACTAATCAATAACGACGATGAACAATGTTATTATATTCTTTGAAACTTCAATCTGAAATTAGTAGACAGAAATGGTGAAATTGTCTTCTACATCTATATATAAACGTCGTTCGGAAGCGTAAATGGAGAATACCAACAGTCATTTTCAAACTGGACTCTAGGCAATGAGAACTTCTGCGACAGTTCTATAAGATACTCCGGGAAAATACATTTATAATACCTTTGCGGACACAAAAACTGGACATTTACAACCACCCTTATATTGCGGTGCGTTTTTACTTTCTCTAAGTCCTGGTAGGAGAAAGTATTGTAATCGTGTCAAATTTTCCATACAGAGCCTTCATATTCACCCGAAACACAGGTTTTAAGGTCCCTGAGTCCGAAAAAGTGTTTTTTAGTAAATAGTGTGTGTGTGTTTTTTTTGTATGTGAGCAACATAACTAAAAACGAAAAATCGGGGAAAGTTCAAACTTGACATTCCGCTTCTATACCACCATGGGACCCGACAGAATACGAAAATTTCTTGAAAAAGGCTGCAAAGATTTTCTTTAAACTTGATATATCAACTACATTATAATGTCGAAATGGGAAAATGACGGTTCGGTAGAGAAAGCTGATGAGAACAGCACTGGATTACCGAAAGTGAAAAGAGTAGGTTACCGAAGGTTGCAAAGTTGTTATTATATTACGTTTCTTTATCATTGTTCTTATTTCACTTTCACTTACTTTAAAAGATGTTCAGTTGTTTAATATTTTCAATTGTGTCGGTTTAATGCTGATAGTTTCAGAATAAACTAGTGAATAGTTGTGTGAACTTAATAAGGTTTATTCCTCCTTACAATTCCAAAATCCCACATATATATATATGTACTGAACTTTGATTCGGAACATGTCTCTGGATAAAATCATTTAGGGCTTTTTTGGTGGCGTGGGAAGGCTTGATGTTTTTATAAAACAAAAAAATGCCAAATTTCGTTTATTTTACGATTTCTTTATCTAAATAATATAAATTAAAATTAAATACCTAGCTAAAATTCTGAGTTTGAAAAAACTCGGTTGACCAGAAGTGTGTATTTACTGAACAGTTTTTTTTTTCAGTTTTCAGCGATTTTCTCCATAAAAATACTACTTATGGATTTCACTAATTTTTTTATAATAACTATAAATACAGATATCTTCTCTTTTATTAGAGATTTTTTCAGAGAAAGTTAATTTCAGGGGATTTTTGAGGGGTAAAGTTAAGCTTTCCTAGTAAAGTAAAGTCAAAAAAGTGGTTTTTAGCAAATGGTCTGTTGTGTGTGTGTGTGTATATGTGTAAGTGAACAGCATAGCTCAAAAACGAAAAACCGTAGAAACTTGAAACTTCATGTTCCGTTTAGGTATCACCTAAACAACATCTGGCAGTACATTATCGGTCAAAATTCCTCAACCGGAAGTAACACTTTACTAGTTGTTTTTTTTACTTTTTTGCATTTTTCTCAAAAATGGCTCAGACGATTTTCTTCAGACTTCCTATATAAACTATACTTATAAAGAGCTACAACTTTTATTAAGAAATATTTCTATGGGAAAATTTATTTAAGGGCTGTTATATGGGAGGGGTGGGGTTAGGTTTTCATCTAAAGTGTTATTTCAGTTTATTAGACAATTCTGTCATCTAAATAATGTTAATTAGAATTAAATATGTTGTTGAAATTCCGAGTTTCAAAAAAATCGGATAACCGGAAGTGCGTTTACTTTACCACTTTACTAAATGATTTTTTTCACTTTTTCGCGATTTTCTCAAAAATTGTTCCGACTATTTTCTTGAAACATCTTATATAAACTAAACTTACAAAGATATACAACTTTTATTTGAAACATTTCTCTGGGAAAATTCATTTAAGGGCACTTTTATGGGAGGGGTGGGATTATGTTTTTCTTAAAAGTGCTATCATAGTTGATTATACAATTGTATCATCCAAACAAAATTAAGTAGAAATAAATAGATGGCCAAAATTTCGTGTTTCAGGAAAATTAGTAAACCGGAAGAGCGCTTTTACTGGACAGATTTTTCAGTTTTCACGAATTTCATTAAATTTCGTACACAAACTATAAAATTTGTCAATTCTAATTTTGAGAACTGGAGTAAGACAAAGTTGTGTGTGTGTTTCACACCAGATTTTTTTTTTCTTATATTATTATTAAAGAAGATAATGATATAATTAAAATAAATTATTTTGACAAGTATCCTTTAAACTTATAATTTTTATTATTAAATGTTTAATTGTCTTCATAATTATATCAATGGGAAAATCGAAACTTATTATTAACGACTTCTTTTGAGTAAACCACAACCTCATCTTTGATTATTATTATACAAAATTTAATGAAACCTGTTGATGCTTTCATCAGCAAAAATCGTAGAAAACAGAAAAAAATTGCTTAGTAAAGTAAAACCTTATTGCTTTTGGTAGAGCTTGAAGGAAATATCAATTTTCAACTTATCGGAATTTCCCGTTTTTAAGCCGGCCAATTTATAAAAACTAATTTTTCTGACTCAGGGTACCTGAAAACGAGTACCTTTGATTCCAATTAAAATTTGGTATTGAAAATTTGTCATGGTCGCATACTTCACCTTACAAGTAATAACAGTTTGAATATTCAAGAAGTACAAGCGTTACATATGTATGTTGCGTAGGGTGGTACGCATCCTAGTGCCGGCCCTGACAAAAGAATTTCCGAAGTAATAAGATGATAACCGGGGAATTTATTTGAATTATTTCACTTAAAAAAAAATAAAAATCTAGATCTTACCGAAAGTATGATGATCCTTCAAATATCCAGTATTCAGCTGAAACATTCGTCCCAATTTTGCTAAACATCCTAATGATGCTTTAAAAATTGATATTTCGCCAGTGGTGTTAACAATTAGATTGACGCCTTTACCTTTTGTTAACATTCTCACAGATTTGTCAAAATGTCCAGTTTGGCATAATAGTATGTGATCCTCTTTTAACTATGCATAGAACAGTTTTATATATAAACTTATTTTTGTTGCAATTATTTGTATTTGTATACAGTTTTTATAATTTTATACCATAGGAAACAGTTGAATAATTTTCTTTTTCTCTTCATCAGTTTTGTAGGTTGTGAAAATCTCCTGTCCATTTGCTAGAGCAATATTAATTATTGCTTGAGATAAAAGCAGACATCCCTGATGTACCAATAATGATGTCTTCATATTGTCAAGTTCTCTTATTTTAGACCATATATAATATGCCTGAAAAATTCAAAATTTTCTACACCAAATAAAATCCATAGGCAAGATTAGAAATCGAACCCAGTATGGCCATTATATTTCAGCTTTGCTACTACTATTATTAAAAATATATATATATATGAGAACTGGAGCATATATATATTATTTACATACTCCAAAACAAGATGCAATAAGTAAATGTGCTCATTGATTTAATTTGGCTTGAGGGAAGTGGCAATGCCCTGCTTCCCAGGCACGTTACTCCTCTTCCTCTAATAGAAAGTCCCTTGGCCAATAGCGTTCCAAAGTTCTGGGAAGATCCCCAGGTATAGTCAGGTAGGACATGTTAATGGTATGTGTTTTGTAAGGTTGTTGGGTTAGGTTGTTTACGAATGGGATATTTGTAGGTCAATATGTAACATCGTGTTTGTAGCATACTAAGAACATTGCGAGATCGTAAGTAAAATCTTATTTTGTATAATCTGTATGCGTTTAGTGTGGTCAATTTGGCAGTCCCCCCCAGAGATGCGTCCTTATGTCCATATTCTCTTGTTATGGATTTGTAAGCGTGAACTTTGTTTTTCATGTCTAATTTAGATAGTTCGTGGAATAAACATTTAACAAGAAGATAATATCTAGTTTTCATAGCATAGTTAGGTTTCTTTACGTTAGTATTCCATGTAAGGCGTCTATTTAAGTAGCGAATATCTTCCCGGTGAGGTATTGTTAATGTACATCACAGTCTAATCGCCTGTAAGTAAATGTTACGCATGTTCAATTTGATTCATTAATTTTGGTCTTCAGAGTTTGTGATGTCCCTGTATGTGATTGAGATAATCTTGTATCTGTGAAGCTATAATTTGCATAACTAATTGACGATTCTAATTTCCTTAATCGTCTGGTTTGAAATGGCTTAGCTAAGTTTCGATTTTTTTCAAATTCCCTTACTGCTGTTAGGAGAAAAATTTCCCGATCATGTCAAATATTAGAATATTAGATTTCAAGGGAATTTTTTTTAAAAAATGTGTGAAACACTAATCCAACTTTCTCCTACTGGACCACTTTACTCTTTCTGATAACTGTAATTGGCAAATTATTTCAAAACTGCATGAATTTTACAGTGTTTGATTGTCCACTATTTTATATCGACAGAAGAATCTAAACTTCTCCCTCTCCCAAAACTTCTTTAAATAAATGTTCTCGTATAAAAATTCAAACCAACAGTGACCAATGTTTTTATAGAGAAAATCGCAAAAAACTGTTTAGTATAAAAGCACTTCCGGTTAACTGAGTTTCTTCAAACTCGGGTTTTGGGCAATATATTTAATTCTATTAATATTTAGATAATAGAATTGTGCAATTAATTAAAATTACACTTTAGAGGAAAACATAACGTAGCCCCTCTCTCTAAAATACCCTTAAATATAGTTCCACAAAAAAATATTTCAAATGAAAGTTGTTGCTCTTTATATGTGTAGTTGATAAACAAAGTTTAAAGAAAATCATTACGCCGTTTTCGAAAAACTGAAAAATCCATTCAATAAAAAGGTACTTCCGGTTGTTGACGATAAATTGCAGTCGGACTCCATGGTGATACCCAAACGGAATGTCTTGTTTGAATTTTCCGCGATGTTTCGTTTTTGAGGTATGCTGTTCACATACATACAAACACATACACACACACACACACGCAGACGATTTTCTAAAAACCACTTTTTCGGATTTGATTTAAACTTGAACGCCATGTGACTGATTTAAATCAATCACTGAGCATGTTATCAATCATCTTTGTACACAAATAACAGAAGTTAAAAAAAAAATTATTTTCGAACCAGTATGATCTCAAACAGAGACTCAACATATTCAATGACAGATTTCACGGATGTGCAAATATCACGGATAATCTGATAACTACTTACAGTTGAATACCATAAGGGTACAGAAACAGCGTCTTCATAAGACCAATTGTCCGGTTTTTTCCAGCACAAATATTCATCTTCAATCAAATTTTTATTTTCTGATAATGTACCAATACCGCACACTGTGTGTCCTGATTTGTCCATGCCACAATACTCCACAATTCCAAGCTTAAAATAAAATAAAAATTAAAAACAAATTAAATATCGGCTTGTTTTATTTATTTATTTGAAATTTACAAGTGCAAGAGTATGGTTCTTGCAACAAGTAAATGATGTGACGAAATGAGACATGAAAGGCGACATCACCTAGCAGTGACTCTCCAAATACGTTATTCATTTTCTGACCTCTATTGCCGAGAAAATCAGGTGGCCAGCGCCGCTTGAGTTCTCGGGTTGGATTGTTAGGAAGGTAGGAAGTGAGATGTGAGATGAATTAGAGGGTTAAGATGGATCGCAGAGGGGATTTTTTTTGTAGCGTATTAAGAAGAAGTCTTTAATAAATGTTTCTATTGGAGACATAGTATGGAGTATTATTTATTCGGCGAACAATGATGGACTTTAAGGATTGAAGGATAGAATGCTTGGCTGATCCCTATAGTTCGAGTCCATAAGTCCAGATAGGTTTTAGAAGTAAATTGTATATCAGAACATTGTTTTTTTATAGTCAATTGTGATCGTCTGTCAAGTAGTCGTGTCAGTAAGTAGTAACGTAACAAAAACAAATATTGACTTTATTGTAGGGTAGATATAGACATGTTATGCAGCAGTAGACAGCAGCAAATGTAAAAGGAAATGGACGAGAATTTATGGAAATTATGGAGGAGTGTAAGATATCTGTTGGGTTACTTGGTACAAGATGTTGGGATAATGAGTTTTTTATTATTATAATAGTATCGCCATGCGCAGTGTCATTCGGATGGTCAGTTCGATAAGTTTTGTAATCCCTTAATTCGAAGTACGATCTGCTAGTGTCTATGTCTCAGTATCTATGTCAATTCTTCGGACTTGTTGAAATAAATTAAGTCCTTCCCTACGAGAAATCAGACCATTATCATTCCAGAGAAGGATGACAACATCCTTCATAATAAATTAAATTATCGCAACAATTAATGGATTGTTAGATTACCTGTTGTCCTTTTCCTGATTCTTTATTCTCAACTATGTTCAGTCCAAGTGCAGTCAATGAAATTTTCTCACTCCTAAAGACAACAAAATCTGTATTTAATTATAAAAGAAAAAAACTGAGGTGAAACACTTTCAGGCACTGAGTTCTGAATGTCTGACCCTCCCTGACAACTAGCGCTTCTAGGAGCAACAACAACAAATTAACGAAAAGTGCTAAACCTATTCAGTGTGCATTTTTTTATATGAACAAATAATGTTCATAATAAGTATAATAATAATGAGTAATTGTAATACTTGACCGTTGATGAAATATGTTATGAAGAAATTTGATGAGGATCGGACAAGTAACAGACATGCAATTATGCCAAGTTTTGACAAGTTTCCTGTCTTTATCAAGGCTTTAATATATAAATAGTCGTGAAGCTGTGGAAAAAGAGTTTTAAGTGGAACTTTGAAAACATACACATTTGTTATGTGGAGGTTCACCAATAGGGAAATGCTGGTGGGGTGATGGTTATATATGAAACTAGTCACCTTAACTCTACTGATTCACGCAAAGTATGCCTTTATTAGAAAAAACAGTAAACTGTACAAAGTAAAAACAGTAATATACACATGTACTGCACTTAAGAGATAAATAAAGAGACGGGTCATGTACACCTATATGAGAAGGCGAGTGTAATACTAGGAGAAAACATGAGGTGTGTAAAAGTTGTTTCATTATATTAGGTGTACTTCAAATTTATTTCTAAGATTTCTCAAAAACCTTTAATTTAATAAATACAATGAAATTATTGGCAAATAGTTTTTTATATAACCATCAGATAGTGGTTTTAAGAAATGTACTTAACAAAAATATATATATTTACTTGATAGCTGATAATGGATAAAATGACACATGACAACTTATTGGTTGAACTTGAGTAGTTGAAATAATTGATTTATTGTGGTTCTTTAATATTAAACATCCCCATACACCATCGATACATATATTCATTACTAAGTCCAACATCAATTGTTTCTTGTAGAACGGTTGATCCAAGTTAAATGAAGGCGATTTATCATCCAAAAATATAAATCTAAAACAGATAGTTTACATTAAAAAAATAAAATAAACAAAAAAATATCCAGTTAAATAGTAAGTAATAAAAATAAACCTGATTAAATGTGAATTTTCCAAACTGAGACAATATTTCACTAAATTGTAAACCCCTGACAATGATTTTGTTCTTCCCACAATGTGTACAGTTTCTATTGAATTTGTTTTTGAAAATTCTTTGCTTAAAAATGATTTCAACAATACTTTCCATTGTTTATTGTCTGTATTTATTATATTTGTACGTTTTACTAAATAATTCTATTAAATAAAAAAAAAAAGAAGAAGATTAGTACTGTATAAATAAAATTGTTTCTTTATATTTCCAGGTACTAAACTTACCGCTTTGTATAAAGTAAACAGTTGTTCACACAATTTAAATTTATAAACTGGAAAAAACTGTTTGGAATTTTCCAAAACTTCGTTATCTTTTAAAAGAATAAAACCTGATTTTACTCTCTTTAAACATTTACTAATTCTTTTGTATTTTGAAATACCGCCAATGATTAGTAAGGTGTTATTCCATTCCAAATTCAAATATAGATCATTTATTGTATCCTCCGTGGGTGATATTATGTATTCGGTCTTTAACAAAGAAAAAAATATATTTCATTTAAAAAACAAAAGATAATATAATTGTCTGTGTTCAGAATAATTTGCTAAAGAATTATGTAAAGACAATATTTCCTTAGAAAAAATTAATGTTTAATGAGATTATCCCACTTTCTTATACCAGTTTTTATAAACTTTTTATTAGTGTTGCCTGCTATAGAACAAATTTAAAACGAGAATAATGTCACTATTAAAACTCGCTATGTGCTCGTGTAAGCGAACCTGAACAAGAGGGTATAAAAGTCAAATAAATATAACTATTCTTAATAATTGTATGAAATCGAACCTGCTTACTATAAGTGGATAAAATTGTGTAAACAGAATTACATAACTCTTTATTATCTTCAAATATTATTACTGTTAATTTGTTTGCTTTAACTTCAAAGTTAAGTCCATTTTGTATTACTATTTGTAAACAGTCGTCCAAATGACCACAGAATGCCTAAAAAAATAATTCATGTTTAGTTTTAACAATTTTGCAAACAAGAAAATTTAAAAGAAACCATTGGAACACAATACAAAAATAACACGTACATTGCTATTACTATAAGGCAAAAATTGGCACGTTTCTTCAATCAATATTGGTAAAGACGGTGGGATCTTGCAAATTTGTGTAATCGGTAAATGCATCTGTAAACCTTCACATAAAAGTTCTCCTGCGTTTCTGTCATAAAATACATAGACCTCTAAAAAAGACAAATTTAAAAACAGTTTACGAAGTGACCAAAAA
>JAAEAF010010269.1:0-31767 GCA_011037195.1 Triatoma infestans
AAAATTCATTTAAGGGCACTTTTAGGGGAGGGGTAGGGTTATGTTTTTCTCTAAAGTACTATCACAGTTGATTATACAAATTCTATGATCGAAACAAAATTAATTAGAAATAAATAGATGGCTAAAATTCCGAGTTTTAAGAAATTTAATAAACCGGAAGTGCGCTTTTACTGAATAGTTTTTTTTGAGTTTTCGACGAATTTCATTAAATTTGATACACAAACTATAAAATTTGTCAATTATAATTTTGAGAACAGGAGTAAGAGAAAGTTGTGTGAGTGTTTCACACCAGATTTTTATCTATGCAGCAAGTATTCAAAGTTTAAAGAAAATCGTTGTAAATAGTTTTCGAAAAAATCCCCCCCCCAACTTTAAAAAACCTGTTCTGTAAAGTCGCAATTTAGGTAAACCGACTTTTTTTTCCAAATTTGGAAGTGCATTAATATTTCTAATGTGTATTAATATTATGTAGGTGGTAAAAAACCAAATATTATACTGAAGTGGTACTTTAGAGGAAACCATAACGCTACTGATAATTCAAATAAAAGTTCGTTCCTATAGGATGTGTGTGTGTGATAGTATTGTACGAAGTGTAATGAAGCAAAGCGTTGAAGCCATTTTTTTTTTGGTGGAAAATTACACGAAAAATTAAGGGGGCACCTAAATAGAAATCGTCGGTCTGATGCAATGCGTGTACCTAAATAGAAATTCCAAATCTGAACTTCCTACAACTTTTCGTTTTCGAGTATTTTATTCCCAAAAAATTTTGGTGTGACACATACACACGATTTTTCTCTCACTCCTCTTAATATAGTTACACATAAAATCACAAGGTGGCGTTTGTGCGGGGGGGGGGCAAGCGGCAACCTACTACCAGAGGCAAGTAGAGAATGATTACATTGTAGAGGGCGCCAGTAATGAATAAAAATATTGGAAATTTAACTTCTCCCAAATTATTCAGAACAACCTAAAGTAACAAAAACATTGCGTTGAAATGAACTCTCTATACAACGAGCTTGATAAATTTATTCTGACAATGGATGAAAATCCGAAATTGGATCAGAAATGAAAAAAAAATTTGCATGCAACGATGGACAAAATACCAGATGTTATCCTAGCATTACAGGGCCCATCCGACATATTCGACCAAATTTAATGAAATTCCTCGATGTTTTTATCGGAGAAAAAAGCAGAAAACTGAAAAAAAAAAAGCACTTCCGGTTTACTAATTATCTGGAAACTCAGAATTTTGCCAATCTATTTATTTCTAATTAATTTTGTATAAATGGTAGAAACTGTATGATCAAGTATGATAGGATCAGAGACATTTTCCGTGGTAGCCTGCTTCATTTTGTGGTCGTCGACCGGTTTCGGGCTTTCGCCCATCTTCAGGTTGCGTTTTTCAGACAGTGTGATAACAGAGACTTGCACAGAGCAAATTCAGTTTACACACTGTGTTTTTAATTGTATTTAAGGGGAGGGATTAGCTAAGTGCTTAGCGCGTTGGACTCCCACGCGGAGGTCCAGGCTTAGATTTTTTCTTCCTAGGAGCCTCTACAGCTCACTGTTCGGTGATAGACAGCATTGTCTGTAGCGAGACAACACTACTATCCGGAAGCCGGCAGTACACTGAGAAGGCTCCGGGCGCTCATGACCATAGATGTTGAAGCGCCTTAAATTAAAAAAAAAAAAAAAAATTGTATTTAAAACTAAATTTTAGTTTTAGTAATTTTTTAGTTTTAAATACAATTAAAAACATCAGTCCGTGTGTAAACTGAATTTGCTCTGTGTAAGTCTATGTTGTCACACTGTCTGAAAAACGCATCCTGAAGATGGGCGAACGCCCGAAACCAGTCGATGACCACAAAATGAAGCAGGCTACCACGGAAAATGTCTCTGATGCTTTTCAGCTCTGCGGAACCAACCACCACAACAACTATAATAGGACTTTAGAGGTAAACATAACCCCCACCCATGCCTCTAAAGTGCCCTTAAATGACGTTACCGGAAGAAATGTTTCAAATAAAAGTTGTAGCTCTTTATATGTGTAGTTCACATACTTAGTTTAAAGAAAATCGTTGGAACCGTTTTTAGAGAAAATTGCAGAAAACTGGAAAAATACTTTTCAGTAAAAACATCACTTCCGGTTATCCGATTTTCTTGAAACTCGGAATTTCAACAACATATTTAATTTTAATTAATATTATTTAAATGATAGATTGTGTAATAAACTGAAATAGCACTTTACAAGAAGCCGTAATACAATCTCCCCCCCCCCCCCAAAGTGCCCTTAAATGAATTTTCCCGGAGAAATATTTAAAATAAAAAGTTGTAGTAGCTCTTTGTATTGTAGTTGACATACCAAGTTTGAAGAAAATTGTTGGAGCAATTTTCGAGAAAATTGTAGACAAACCGGAAGACAAAAAAACCATTCAGTTAAGTGGCATTTCCGGTTGCAAGATTTTTACAGAAAACTTATTCTCAATGTCTCCAGGGTAGCACTTTAATGAAATATTAAGTTTAAATATGCTGCGATTTTTTTTCCGTTTTTGAGAGTTGCTATCTCACACACACCCACCCCACCCACACACACACACACGGACCGATTGCTAAGAACCACTTTTTTGGACTTACAGACGGACCAATCATTGCCATTTTGGCCTTTAAAGCATGTGTCTCTTCCTGTCAGAAATAGGTGTCCAAAATATTTCATTTCTCATATACACTCACTTTCGGGGCAGATGGCCAGATAATATAAAAGGCACAATATGATCCCAATATCCAATATGATATCCAATATGAATATCCCAATCCAATATGATCCCATTGCCTAGATAGCAACACTAGTCCGTCAGACTGACAGAGGTTGTGAACATCCAATCCAAGAACACCGCCACGAGCCTTCAAAATCCAGCTCATCAGATCCAGAGATTGAGCACAAAATTTAAATAGCGGGCAATGGCCCAAATCAAAGTCCTAGTCCCCCATTCAGACCAAATATCTAGGGCATTCGCTAATTTTGTAGTCCCCCTCCGCACCTAAATGCTTTGAAAAATATGTCGCACCAAGTCTGCATGTTTTCTAAAGAAACAACATCGGAGCTTATATCTTATTTTAAAATCATTTTTTTTTATGCATTTCTTTTGCCCAATAATTTTTTTTTTAAATGAAAAAACTTCCACCGAAACTAATGATAAAAAAAAGAAAAGACGCAGGAAGCTCCAAAACTTGGTATTCCACTTGGGTGCTACCACAATGTATCAGACACGTAAGGTTTCGGGCAAAATCCACCAACCGGAAGTTTAAGATTACTAAATTTTGTTTTCTCTTTTTTACTGCAGAGGAAGTTCGGGTCCTAGGCGGGTCCAATTTTTGGAATCCAGTTTTTCACCGGATTATCCAGTTTTGAGGTCCCCCTCCCTTGAGTCCAAAAAAGTGGTTTTTAGCCAATACGTCCGTGTGTGGTGGGACACCATATCTCTAAAAACCATAAATCGCAGAATTTTCAAACTTAATATTACGTTAAAGCTAGCACGAAGACCTGAGGAATAAGCTTTTCGTACAAATCGTTCAACCGGAAGTGCCACTTTACTAAAGTTTTTTTTTTCTGTTATTTACGATTTTCTCAAAAATGGCTTCAACGATTTTCTTTAAACATGGTATATCAACTACAAAGAGCTACAACTTTCATTTTTGTAACATTTCTCCCGGGTAAACTCATTTAAGGGGTTCTTTTGTGGGAACGGGTCAGGATTACGTTTTCCTCTAATCATAGTTTTGATTATATAAATCTTACCATCTTAAACAAAATTAATTAAAATTAAATATATTACCAAAATCACGTGTTTCAAGAAAAATCAGTAAACCCGGAAGTGCGTTTTTTCTGAACCGTTTTTTTTTTACTTTCTCTTACTCCTAGTAAGAGGAAGTATTGTAATCGTGTCAAATTGTCGATATCGAGTTTTCACCGGAAATATCCGTTTTGAGGTCCACTAGTCTAAAAAAATGGTCATCTCAAATGGTCTGTGTGTGTGTATGTGGATGTGAACAGCATAGCTCAAAAATGAGAAACCGTAGAAAGTTGAAACTTGATATTCCGTTTAGGTATCACCATGGGATCTGATAGTACGTTATCTGTCAAAATTCCTCAACCGGAAGTAGCACTTTACTAGTTTTTTATTTTTACGTTTTTGCGATTTTCTCAAAAATGGCTTCAACGATTTTTCTTCAAACTTGGCATATCAACTACACATGCAAAGAGCTACAACTTTTATTTGAAACGTTTCTCCGGGAAATTTATTTAAGGGCAGTTATGGGGAAAGGGTGGAGTTAGGGTTTCCACTAAACTGCTATTTCAGTTTATTACGTCAATTCAATCATCTAAGTAATATTACGTAGAATTCAGTATATTGTTGAAATTTCGAGTTTGAAGAAAATCGGATGATCCCGGAAGTGGTGTTTTTACAAAAAAGTATTTTTCAGTTTTTCTGCAATTTTCTCTAAAACGGCTCCTGCGGATTTTCTTTAAACTAAGTATGTGAACTACACATATAAAGAGCTACAACTTGTATTTTTGTTATATTTCTCCAGGGGAAACTCATTTCAGGTTTTGTGGGGGGGGGGGGGGGTCAGGGTTACGTTTTCCTCTAATTTGCTATCATAGTTTGATTATACAAATCTACCATCTCAAACAAAATTAATTGGAAATAAATACTGATCAAAATCACGTGTTTCAAGGAAAATCAATAAACCGGAAGTGCGTTTTTTTTTTCTAGTTTATGCGATTTTTTTTTGCATATAAAATTTGTCAAAATTATAATTTTGTAAACTTGCAGTAAGAGAAAGTTGTGTGAGTGTTTCAGACTAGATTTGCCCAAAATTTCCTGATATTTTGCCCATTGTCCACCATTTTGTGAGTTTATCAACCAAGTTTTAAAGGGAGCCATACCATCAAGGCCACCGAAATTATTGTTTCTCTAATCGATGAAATAGTAACTGGGCAAACCCGGGGTTTCCAATGGGAGGAATATATATTTTTTTGGGTGTTTCCTTGCTATTTTCTCATTGGTCTATCCCTTAATGAATTACGAACGCCCCAAACTAGATTCTAACTGGACCCTATTTCGTCATCCACACTTCCTCTAACTTTCCACTTTCCCCCCACTCCTACTACTTCCGCCCCTAGACAAAAACTACTCATCCAACAATTGTAACGCGCAAAAATTCTTCTATTACTAATTCTCTTTGAACTTACATTATTATCTTTGGTGTATGAAAAAAAAAAAAAAATCTGGTGCGAAACACTCACACAACTTTCACTTACTCCCGTTCTCAAAATTATAATTCACAAATTTTATAGCTAGTGTACCAAATTTAATGAAATTCGCTGAAACTGAAAAAACTGTTCAGTAAAAGCGCACTTCTGGTTAACCAATTTTATTGAAACTCAGAATTTTGGTCACCTGTTTATTTTTAATTAATTTTGTTTGGATTGTAGAATTGTATAATCAACCATGATACCACTTTACAGGAAAACATAACTCCATCCCTCCCCCAAAATTGCCCTTAAATGAATTTTTCCAGAGAAACGTTTCAAATAAAAGTTGTAGCTCTTTGTATGTGTAGTTGATATAACAAGTTTGAAGAAAATGGAGCTATTTTTGAGAAAAACGCAAAAATGTAAAAATAACAATTTGTAAAGTGGTACTTCCGGTTGAGGAATTTTGACAGATAACGTACTGTCAGATCCCATGGTGATACCTAAACGGAATATCAAGTTTCAAATTTGTATAGTTTTTCGTTTTTGAGCTATGCTGTTCACATACACACACACGCACACCATTTGCAAAAAACCACTATTTTGGACTCAGGGGACCTTAAAACGGATATTTCCGGTGAAATCTCGATATCGAAAATTTGACACGATTACAATACTTCCTCTTGCTAGGAGTGAGAGAAAGTAAAAATCTGGTGTGAAACACTCACATAACTTTCACTCCAGATTTTTAATTGCAGTTTACAAAATTGTAACTGATAAATTTTATAGTTAGTATACCCCTAAAATTTAATGAAATTCGTCCGGTGATTTTATGGAAATTTGCTGTTTACTAATTTGCGTCAAACTCAGGAATTGAAAATTCTAAGTAATATTATTTAGATGTCTAGGAATTGTGTAATAAACTGAAATAACCCAAACTCTTTCCCAAAAAGTGCCCTTAAATGACCCAGAGAAATGTTTCAAATAAAGGTTGTAGCTCTTTATATGTGTAGTTCACATACTTAGTTTAAAGAAAATCTTTTGGAACTATTTTTAAGAAAATTGCAAAAAAGTGAAAAAATTTAGTAAAAATGGTACTTCCGGTTGAGGAATTTTGACAAGATAATTCACTGTTAGGATCATCCCCAAAGCTGATACCTAAACGGAATAATCAAGTTTTTTTTAACTTTCTACGATTTTTCATTTTTGAGCTTATTGTAATCGTGTCAAATTTTCGATATCGTGTTTTCACTGGAAATATCCGTTTTGTGGTTTCTTAAATCCAAAAATTTGGTGTTTAGAAAATGGTTTATATATATATACATATATGTGTGTGTGTGTGAATGTGTGTGAAAAGAATATATCAAAGAGTTATAGGAATCTCAGATTTTAGTATTCCATTTAAGTACTGTACAATCCTACCGCATTAATCACGTGGATTGCAAGCAAAATCGATCCAACGGCAGTATACTATCTACACAGATATACGTACCTATCACTTTTATTTCAAACATTTTCTTGAGAAATTGATTTTTACTTCCTCTTACGCCTAGTAAGAGGAAGTATTGTAATTGTGTCGAATTTTCGATATCGAGTTTTCACCGGAAATATCCCGTTTTAAGGCGGCTAGAGAGTACAAAAGAGTGGTTTTTAGAAAATAGCATAGCTCGAAAACGAAAAGCTGTAGAAAGTTGAAACTTGATATTCCGTTTAGGTATCACCATGGGGACCTGCCAATACGTCATCTGTCAAAATTCCTCAACCGGAAGAACCACTTTACTGGTTGGGTTTTATACTTTTTTGAGATTTTCCCAAGAATGGCTACGACGATTTTTTTTAAACTTGGTATATCAAGTACACGTACAAAGAGCTACAACTTTTATTTGAAATGTTTCTCTGGGAAAATTCATTTAAGGGCACTATTAGGGGAGGGGTGGGGTTAGGTTTTTAGCTAAAGTGCTATTTCGGTTTATTTGACAATTCTATCATCTAAATAATGTTAATTAGAATGAAATATGTTGTTGAAATTCCGAGTTTGGAAAAAATTGGACTACCGGAAGTGGCGTTTATGTTACCACTTTTCTAAATAATTTTTTTCACTTTTTCGCGATTTTCTCAAAAATGGCTCCAACGATTTTCTTGAAACTTCCCATAGAATCTACACATACAAAGATCTCTCAACTTTTTTTAAAACATTCTCTGGGAAAATTCATTAAGGACACTTTTAGGGGAGGGTGCGGGCTTTGTTTTTTTTCTAAAGTGCTCTCATATTTGATTATACAATTCGATCATCCAAACAAAATTAATTAGAAATAAATAGATGGCCAAAATTCTGAGTTTCAAGAAAATAGTAAACCGGAAGTGCGCTTTTACTGAACATTTTTTTTTCAGTTTTCGAAGAATTTCATTAAATTTGCTACACAAACTATAAAATTTGTCAATTATAATTTTGAGAACTGGTGGTAGGGAAAGTTGTGTGAGTGTTTCACACCAGATTTGGGGAAGGGTTCTGGGGTAACCGTAGCGCTTTGCTTTGCTTTAAAGTATCACTTGAATATAATAACATTTGGAACATTGATAGAATTCCAAATTTGTATAGAAAATCGATTAACTGGGTAGTGTGATTTTACAGAATAGGTTTTTTTGGGGGGAAGGGGGATTTTCTCGTAAACAGTTCCAACCAGTGATGATAATATCCCAGATTTTCAAGAATCGGTTCTCTCTGAAGGCGGTGATATTTGTAAGAAACCTATTCCTGCTTTTATTTTTTGTTTTTTTTTTAATTTAAGGTGCGTGAAGATCTATAGTCATTGGCGCCCGGAGCCTTCTCAGAGAACTGCCGGCCTCTAGACGTGTTCTCTCGTTGCAAATAAAACTGTCCATCACCGGACAGTGAGCTGAGAGGCTCCTAGGAAGAAAAAAATCTAAGGGTAGCACAGCTGGACTCGAACCCGGGTCCTCCGCGTGGAAGTCCAGTACGCTAACCACTTAGCTATTCCCTTCCCTTCCTGTTTATTGTTTTTCATTCTGGAGAGTGGAAGCAAATCACTTTTCTTTTTGTTCTTACGTCACCCTCTCTCGTACATAAAAATTTTTGTACGGCTTCGCAGAAATTGTGCATGACTTCTCCCCCCCCTTCTTGCACACACAGAAAAGTGCAGCAGCGCACATGAGCACTGCGATGCACTTTATAATCTCCCGACTTTATGGGATCAAAAAGAATTGAATCAATTTTTATAATTTATTTGGCAAGAAATTTCTAGATTGACTTTCTATTCTTATCATATTCTCTCTTCAGGTGGATGATGCTTTTTTTGACTCTAGAGTCGTTATCAGCTGTGTCGTGGTTTCCCTTCGCCACAATCGAGCTGATACCACTGCTGTCCCAACAATCCCAATGGAGAAGTCTCTATCAAATTTATTACTAGAAGATTTGCTCCCATTTTTTTCACTTCGAGGCGATTCCTTTTGACCCAAAGAAATTGTGTTTATTCGTAGAAACACTCTGTTCAGCCTCTGCATTAACTAACAGCAATGATTCTTAAATCATAACTCAAATTTCATGGTGCCATATGACACGCACAAATTGTCCGAGTTATTCTAGGGAAAAAAAAACATTAAACGCATACTGTTTAAAAAAAAGACGCATTGTTACGTCAGATATAACCAAACACTAAATGCAAATAATGTTGTGTATTATTGTTTGGAAATATGAGTCATTTATTAATTGAAATATCGCTTTTTTGGTTTTGTTTTTTTTTTACTTTCTCTTATTCCTAGTAAAAGGAAGTATTGTAATGTGTCAAATTTTCTGATATCAAGTTTTCACCGGAAATATCCGTTTTCAGGTCCCCTGAGTCCAAAAAAATAGTTTTTAACAAATGGTCTGTGTGTGTGTGGGGGGGGGTGTGTATATGTAAGTGAACAGCATAGCTCAAAAACGGAAGAGATTCTCAGAATTTAAACTTGATATTTCGCTTTTTGTATCACCATGGGATCAGGGACTGTAAGTTATATATCAAAAATTTCTCAGCCGGAAGTACCTCTTTACTAAATGATTTTTTTGGTCACTTTTTCGCGATTTTCTCAAAAATAGTTCTGACGATTTTTTTTTTAAACATGGTATATCAACTACATATACAATTTTTATTTGAAACATTTCTCTGGAAAAATTCATTTAAGAGCACTTTTTTGGGGGAGTAGGGGGTGGGGCAATATTTGTCTCTAAAGTGGCTATCATAGTTAATTATATACAATTTTATCATCCAAATAAAAATTAATTAGAAATAAATAGATGCCAAGTTGGAAAGAAAATTAATAAACCGGAAGTGCGCTTTTACTGAACAGTTTTTGTTGTTGTAGTTTTCGTATGAATTCCATGACATTTTGGTACACTAACTATAAAATTTGTCAATTATAATTTTGAAAATTGGAATAAGAGAAAGTTGTGTGAGTGTATCTCACCAGATTTTTTTTTCTTGCATTAATTTTACAACCCTTAGAAATTTACTAATTTTTTTAAAATATATGTTTTTATTTTTTTTATTTTTCAGGTACTGTGTTCACTGGCCTGGCCATTTTTAGCAGCAAGTAATGTATAGTGTTGGCGATAAAAGATGATTGGCGTAATTTTTGGGTAGAATTATGTATTTTGTACAGTGCCACACCTGAGAGGCATCTGTACGCCAAAAAAAGTACTAGTACTCCTGCCCACCCAAAAAAAAAAAAAAAAAAAAATGAAGGAAGATATTATCCATACAAACAGAACCGCTAATGTTACTTCAGTCACACGAAGGGAATCAATGTTCAGTCTTGGTCTGTTGGCAACAGAAAGAAATGTATTAAATTCACTTGGATTGAATTCTAGCTTATTAACCCAAGCATCTGTACCATTACAACAACTTTGGGCCGTTGCAACAGCAAGTAATAACCATCAACAAACTGAAATATTGAATAAACTTCATCAACAACCACAACAGCAAACACAACAACCGCAAAATCAATTACTACAACAACATCATCAACAACAACAAATGGATGATAAAACGAATAATAAAGTAGGCCGTTTATTTGTCTGCAGGGTATGTAATCATTCATTTGGTTATAAACATGTGTTGCAGAATCATGAACGAACGCATACCGGTGAGAAACCTTTCGAATGCCATCAGTGTCATAAAAGGTTAGCTGATTTATTAAAATTAAATATGAGTATTTTAGATAATTTTAGTTCCTATGAATTCCTGTAGGATCCAAACCTGTATATCTCCCTTAGCAGGAGCCCAAGTGAAAAAGGGCATAATTGTAGGGCAAAGGCTACATAAATTGTATCAAATTTAATTCTCTACAATTTTGGTTATATGAAGTTATGTTGTAGAATTAATATTAACGAAGATATGAAGCAAAATTAAAATATTTGCCGCCTCCAGTCGGGTTTTATCACCAATATCTCCCTTAGGCGTAGCCCAAGCGAAAAAGGGCAAATAACATAAATTGTAGCAAATTTAATTCTCTACAATTTTGGTTAGATGAAGTTTTGTGGTAGAATTCGCTACAAAGATATGAAGCGAAATTAAAATATTTGCCGCCTCAGTCAGGTTTTTTTCACCAATATCTCCCTTAGGAGTAGTCGTAGCGAAAAATAGCAAATAGCATAAATTGTAGCAAATTTAATTCTCTACAATTTTGGTTATATAAAGTTTGGTGAGCTAGCTTTTTGTTTATCAATATTCTTTAGACGTAGTACTATCGAATAATGGCAAAATAATTATTTCAAATGTAATTCTCCACTGGTTCTATGCAATTTTTTGTAACAGAAATAAACTAAAATATGAGCAACAATTTTTTGGGTAACTTCCTTAATTAAAATTTTTCTTTGGAGTGTAATAATCCTCTACAACAATCTAAACATAAGCAAAAAAATACTTCCTCTTACTAGGTCTAAGAGAAAGTAATTATAGTTTATGGTCAGTAATGCATCCTAGCGGCGAAATGTAGAAACACAGGCGCCGGCCATCGGCCATGTTGATTTCTTATCTATTTAGATCACTCTAAGCGAGGTCTTAGTGCATCCTAGCGGCATGTGTCTGAAACACTGGCGCTCTTCAAAGTTCACAGTTCATTAGTTTAATTCTAATGTGAAAGTTTTTTCTGTTAAACAAAATTTGTATACACCATTAAATTATTAAAAATTTTTGTTTTCTCATAAATTTAATATTAATCTAGGCGAGTTTTAACTTTATTAACAGATTCACAAGAGATCATCATTTAAAAACGCATATGCGTTTACATACAGGAGAAAAACCATACAGTTGTCCACATTGTGACAGAAATTTTGTCCAAGTTGCCAATTTACGAAGACATTTAAGGGTGCATACTGGTGAACGACCATACGCTTGTACACAATGTACATCGAAATTTTCTGATTCAAATCAATTAAAAGCGCATGCTTTAATACATCGTGGTGAAAAACCATTTTCTTGTGGTCCTTGTGGAGCAAAATTCAGAAGAAGACATCATTTGGCTCATCATAGGTATGTTTTCAAGTTATATAGAAATCTAATTAGGTATTACCTTAATGAAACTTAACTCTTACCTTAATAAACCTGCAAGGCAAAACTTAATTATCACCCCCTTTGAGAGAGATTTGTGTTTTGCTCAGAAGTAAGAGTAATCCTGTGATTTTTTTATTATTTCTCTCAAAATATAAAAATCGAGCCTGATAATTAAGTTTTAGTATTGGACTTTTGCTAATACGCGATTGTAGACAAAGAGTAGGATAAATTCATATTCAATAAAATTCAAATTGAATGCACATTTAGAGCAGATTACTATTTGGAAATTTAAATTCTTCTTAAGTTTATTTTATTTAGTTTGAGTTAATTAATTATGTAATTTTTCAATAATAGGTACATTTAATTTTTAGAGAAACGAAAGTATGTTTTTCATCCCCCCCCCCCCCATGAACAAGAAAACTGAGGAATTTGATTTTTTATAAATTCATCAAAAAACTTATATTTATGCTTTTATTAAACGCGTTATTTTTATGGATAGATTTTATTTTGTCTCAAAAAATATATCAGTTTATTTTATCAGTTGAAGGCCAAAAGGGTGTCTGATACTATTGCTTGGTGATATGGCTTAATTTTTTTTCTAATTAATAATTATGTGAATCATAATGAAAATTATTTATTATTATTTTTCTGTGGGGAGGGACCAACCCTACGCTATCCAAGCCCCACTGCCCCCCCCCATATAGCTACCCATGAAAAACAACAACAAGCCGGGTCTAGAACAAATATCCAGACCCGGGTCTAATCCATCTAAGATTCACCGCAGTCCGAACAAATCGGACAATAACCTTAAGGGGGATAGCCTAAGCTCTTCCAAAGACATCCTGTTCCGACTAAAGGTACTGAATCTAAGTTCCTCACAACCCAGGCAATCTGTCATAAGATGGATGGGTGTTTCCTCCTCTATCTCACAGACTCTACAAAATGGATCTGGCTCATGTGCCCCAGTACGTAGACACAATGTCTCTTAAACCACAATGTCCAGTAAGGGATCCAACCAGATGTCTGAGAGAGCTCCGTCAAAGACACAGCAGCGTCTCACTAATAGCCCTGCCCGGACCCCCGATGAGTATTTTGGACTGCGGGCAACCAACTGAGCTCATCCATAAGGATGAATGCTGTGAAGCTGTCCATGATTGGAAACCTAATCATAACGACAAAATATTTTATATACAGGCTTCTGAAATATACAATACCCTATATATTATAAAAAATAAATGTATATAATATATATTCTCTTGAGAATCGCGTCAAATAGGCGACGAAACGTCGAGTTTAATATAATAAAACCAACAATCTAATAATTACTTATTTATTTATTTATTTATTTTTGGCAGATGCATAAAAGAAGGTGAAGAATTAGCGAAACCAATCAGGCATCGTAAACCATCCTCTGTACGTCGTGTGGTACGTGAACCAGTTTTGATAACACATCCATTAACTGTACTTGAATTGCCCGAACAAACAGAACCAGAAGATCTATCTATAAAACATTGTAACAATAATCCATTGAAACATATTAATAATAATAATGATAATATAAATAATAATTACAGTAATAATAACAATTCTTCGAGTATAGGTGATTCGGATGAAGAGGATGATTCAGAATGGTCAGATAGTTATTTACCACCATAAAAGTTGGTTTTTTATTTTTCAAAATCTAATTTTTTTTTTGGAATCTATGGTGGCGATTATGAAAATTAAAAACAAATGAAAAATCATTTTTTACGATTACGGGTATTTTTAAACCGAAATAAAAAAAAAAAAATTGGTTTTAGTCATTATTTTATATAATTTTTTAAAATATATTTGGTAACAATTAATTATTATTATTGTAATCTCTTACATTTTTTTTTTTTTAATAAGTATGTAAATATAATATTTTTTTTTTTTTAAATAATTACTTTAATAATATAAAAAAAAATAAAAATAAAATGTATTTTTTTCAAAGTATGTGACGAATTTAAATTTTTTTAAAATTAATATAAACAAAATTGTGTGAATATTTTTTTATAAAAAAAAAAAAATGAATATCATTGGATTAAAATGTGTTAAAATTTCTGGCAGAATGGAAGGGGGGCAGATTAAATTTTTTTTAAATTCCTATCATTTTTAGAATACCAAGACTTCTTTGTAAATCTTTCGTCAGTGTGTGTGTGGGGGGGGGGCTATATTTTTTGTAGTGTCCTATAATCTTCTCCATAGGAAAATCTACATAGATATTTGCTTCCTAAAGGTTTCACTGCTTATTTTTTTCTTCTTTTTTTTCAGAGTTGGTCCACCGAACCGGATCTCTTTCTTTTCACCGAGTTAGTTTTCTCCAGATCCGTGTTCACTCACTCAGAGATAAATTCCTCCTCATTTCTCTAGGCATTATCTAGTTCCATAGCATTTCATCGGGCCCCTACGAATGAATTGCCAGGCAGTCTAGGATGCTCTTGTTTGGGGGAGGTCCGGTGGGGACAAATATTATTGTTTTTTTTCCATAGACCTCTCTCAAGCATCAGGCTGATACCCCTTAAAGGGCATCTCCATGTAAAATGGAACTCTTATGTCAGATCCTATTTATAATGTTTTTAACCTACGTGGAAGGGAAAATCCCAAATTTTGTGTACAGATGGTTAAAGTTTATATTCCAAGATAACTTTGGTCGGAACAGAATGTCTAGGAGCCTTAGAAAGCGCTTTTACGTTCATTGTCCGATTTTATTCGGACTCGGGCTCAAGTTGTTGAGTTTTCCTGTGCACTTCCATTGCCATAGCAACTTGATTATCAGATAGAATCTCCTTCTCTGGGTTTCCATAGATAACCTTGGTTCAAGGTTGAATTAGACATAGCTGCGTTAATTTCCGTTCGGTAGATAGTGTATTAGATCCGGGTCTGGATTTGTGGACCCGGTTTTTTTTTGGGGGGGGGGGATATATGGGCCTGGAGGGCTTTGGGTAGCATAGGTTTTGTTACCCTCATTTTTGAGCATTGAAAGATAAATTAGTCGCTTAACCCTCCAAATATAAAAAAAATTGGTTTCAATCCCATAAAGAGGAACTATTTTGCAACTTCCCTTGTCTTAAGATTATGAACTTTCCCGTGCCATTTTTATGACCGACGTCAACACGCCCTGAACCAAAAAAAAAAAAAAATATATGCATAACTCTCTTATTCTTACTGAAGTTGTTGAGTTTTCTTAGGTTTCCAGATCTCTTAGTTTCCATAGTTTCTTTCAAGGTTGAACTCGACACAGCTGAGTAAATTTCTGCTCGGTAGATCGTGACAAAAAACTTGCCAAGTGGGGCTTTAAATGCCCACGATTGCTTGTCCCCCCTACACAGTTTAGAGAGGCCTCGATCCATCTGTGCTCCATTATTATTACTTAGCCTCAGGGTGAGCAATTCATACAACTATAGAGCTTCATATATTCTAATCATCCCAATCTTTAGGACAGTTCCAGTAAGATGTAAGCCACTTAATTATTGGGGTGTTTTGTCGTTCCTGGAATGCCACCTCTCTAGCTATGCTAAGAGTGGTTCTCTTCGCTAGATTTCGGAAAACCAAATAATTTTATTTCCAATTTTAGAGCTTGAATGTTTTAAAACCCATAGAAGACCCGACAGTAAGAGTAAAGTCTACTTTTACACTGTTTCAAAACGGCTTAACTGAAACAAAATAAAATAAAATAAACATAAAACTGAAATGAAAGGAATTTCTTAAAAATTGTTGTCACCCCCTTTCTTAATATAGTACACATAGAATCATTTAATTGCTGAGCTCCACAAATAATTGTTCTTAATTTTTTGTGGTTCAAGTCTTATCTCAAGATTGACAAATTCTTGGATACAATTTTTCCAAAATTGAGACCGAGTCAGTGGTTTGCTTAAAAAAAAAAAAACAAAAGAAAAAAACGACGTTTCGCCCAAATTGCAATGAGCTTTTTTTTAATATGCTAATGGGTACCAAGAATCATCTTAGAAACTACAGTTGCTTCCCTGTTTTGAGCAGGGTGTAGCCCATGTTCTGCTTAGACAGAGCCTATGCCCCTTCCATTTTTCTCAATTTCTATTGCCTCTCTTACGACACTCTATACTGATAATTGTTTACTTGGGCCAAGAATTTAATGTTCTCAAAATTTATCACATACCCACGGCAATATGGATAAAAGGTCGGTTTATTGCAAAACACTGACGCTGTCTCAGCCTGAAAATTTAAGTTCTTTCATAAAGAATAGCCGTGGAAGGAATTATTAACATTCAGTGAGCTACATAAAATAAGTGCTATAAACCATAAAAATCTACCCAATATATTAATAATAATAATGACAATAATATTATTAAAAAAAAAAATAAATAAGAAATAACTCAGAAATGTCTCTTTTTTTATATATATATATACAGCAAAATATACATTCCAGATAATTATATATTATTACAAAATTATTTGTAAGCAAAAATTTTTGTGTAAAAAAAAAAAATTTTTAATCTTCAGGGGGGGGTGGGGACCGGTAAATTAGTAATCAGGGAAATTTAGGGGGCATCATTAAGGTTGGTACCATTGTGTATACTGGAAACCTATTCAGACCCCTAGTTTTACAACATTCATCGCTGTTAGTGGGCAATTTTAACATTTAAAACAGTGAATTAGTGTTAAAAAGAGGTAACATAATTTATTTATTTATTTTTTTTATTACAATAGTTAAATAATGTGAAAAATTATTGCACAAAAAGAGAAAAATCAGTGGCTAAGTTGTACAATCAATTTCAAGTAAGTAAAATTATTATCATTAAACCCTTGGTGCCTATAGACATGAGACCTAAGCCATCGCTTTTATTCCCCTAATTCATTCCACTAATTAATCTCCCCCCCCCTCAGTAGTTAACCGGTCTGTCTACAATAACCTAGGATATTCTTTTAACTCCAACCCTCCCAGACTTTCCCATGAGAGTGAAAGTCCTCCAAAATATAGGAATCCGTGAGCTAACAATACGGGGACACTGTCCTCTGACTGTCGCAAAAAAACCGCTAAGTGACGGGCAACAGGTGGCTCCTAGGGCTATTAGTACAGAGATGTTACTGTGTCTTACAGCGTGAGGTTTAAGGTGAACAGGATGTCTCTACTGCTTCCCTTTTTAGGGTACTTGTTCTTCCTGATCCTGTAATTGTGTTCTTCTTTTGGGTTTTGAATAGCACATGGTTTGGTTATCCTCCCATCTTTTGAATAATAAGCAATTAAAAGTAGAACTATAAGCCACTTGATTTTATTGAAATTATCGTCACATTATTCCAACTATTGTAACGGAATATATTTTCTAAAATCGAGACTGCGATTTATTCAGTTGTTATTCAAGGCTCATCACTGTATAATCATTAGATCTAACATATCTCTCTGTTTTACGTAAATTATATTTTTTCTCACGTAAACAGTCGACTTATAAAAAAAAAAAACAGATCGAGCTACATTGATTGTATATTTTTCTATTCCATTTTACAGTATATTAGAATAAGGATTACAAAATTAATTACAGGGTTCATTACATAAAATTAATAAAGAATACTTTTTTATATAAATGAATAAATAAATATACGAATTTATATAAATATATTTAAGTATGTAAAAGTTCAAAATTAAACAATGTAATTTGATCAACCTTTTTTTTAAAGAAAAAAAAAAGCAATTATCTGTTTGTTTTTTTTTTAAATCTTGGGGGTCCATTTTTAAGCATTGTGTATTGTGCTATATTTGTGTGATTTAATATTATATATTTGTTAATTATTTTATTTTTAGGTAAAGATATATTTTTGGTAATACTGTATTTGTCTAATGCGCATGCGTCCAAAAATACGGTGGTATATTAAACATCCGTGACAAAAGTATTCAAGGGATGAGATCGTCGCCTCTTATCCAAAAAAAAATTACCACCCTACGGAGCGCCTGAGATGGTCCCATGTCTCCGAGGTCCAACATTTTTGAGGATGTATTGAAGATATTTCGAGTTGGAAAGCTAAGAATCTCGGGTTCAAAGGAGGATACATCATGGTTCAAAATCTGATAGGTGCCCAGGCTTTTGTACCTGCTCTGGATGATAGCATTGCAGTCTGTCTTAGACGTGTACCGCCGTCTCCTCCATCTCCACAATTTTTTTTTTTTTAATTTTAAATGTGATTATAATTTCCCTGTGAGGAACTTTCCGTCAAGGTGCTAAAGCCTATGTTTACTTAGCCTGACCCTCAATCCTGGTAAGTTTTTCCAAAGCAATGCTCGTTTTTTTGACTTCCTTCACGTTTCTAACCTCTTCTCGAAGAAAATTATCATCGTTTACTTCCACACAAGGTTCCGACACCTTGAAGAAGGGTGTTACAGCGTTCTTCCTTGCCAGGGTGTTGGCTATATTATTACTTTCCACTCCAATTTACCTCAGATACCCAATACAGGGTAACTTTTGTTCCCCAGCACGATGAATTTGCCAAGCAATTCCCATACCATTTTTGGAACTGATGACATGTAAACACTGCTTTTAATTAATGGCGACCTGACCTGGTTATCGGATAGGTTGGGTTTACAATCTCCTGATTCCAATAGTTCCTGTCAAGGTTGAACTGGACATGTCTTTCAATTTCTGGAATTTCCACTCTCGAAGATGCTGGGAAATTTCACCAGAGGCTCTGGATTGTCTGGCCCTTAGCCCGAACACTCCGGGGTCCTCGACCCATCCCGTGTACCAGACAGAGCGGATTCATTGCTTCACTTTTTTCTAGTACTCAGCTTCGTGAAAAAATTGTGTAGTGATGCTATACTTTTTTAATCATTTCATCCCTAGGAGGGGAACCGTCGGACAGGGATAATCACTCTCTGATGCTTACTTTCCCTAGACATTCTGAAGATTGCCTTCTTCGTCCACATCTCTTGAGCATATAACATCGTGACGTCTATGCGTCTTTATTGTGGCACCCACATAGTACCCTCTCCAGTATCCCCTGTTTGTTTGATTATTCCGGAGAAAGAAATCTGTTGGCTATAGTTTGAAGTCTCTGTTTTTTCCTTCCCGAAGAGACAAACTCACTGTTACCTCTCATTCGTGACAAAAGTTGGTCACACTGTCCGTTATTAGGCTTGTTGCGATACATACATTTCATAAATTTATGGTGTTCCAGTGGGGAAGGCCTAAAGTCATCCATTATGGTCCTCATGGCCTTGTTGCAGTAAGCCTGGGACTAATAGCTTATTAATAAACTTTTTATCTTGCCTCTGGCCTGGGATTTCCAACCACCATACTTTGGGATCCTGCTATGCACCCATGCTTTTGATTGGCACTCATGAAGCATCTTCCAATGCCACAAAAAAGGTTGAGCTCCTCTTTATCCCCAATCACGTGGCTTGATAGGGGAACTTAAGCCTTGCCCCTCTCTATTGCTTTGTTTTACAACCATCCAGATTCTTGCCAGAGTTAGCGTAGTAATCAAGCCAAAAAAAAACAATAACACTATGAAGAAGCCTATTTGCAATACGGAGGTCCCCACCCAAAAAAAAGTTTGTACTAAACTAATGATGCTGCCACAACTTTGTGGACTGATACAATCATTGTCAGTTATCAGTATTTCAACTGGAGCAGAACATCATTTAGAACATGTTTTTGTCCGCCATTTTTACTACAATATAAGATGCTTTGCTTTGGAAATCCCATGTTCTTGGAGGTATGCCTTCTTTTTGGAAAACTTGAACTTTCATCCATAATTCAAAAAAAAAATAAAACAAACCCTCTTTAGGTTATTTAGAGGCTTTTTTAAAGTTATGTAACAATTGAGAAATTTCACTTTGGCACTTTATGGTCCCAAACTTCAAATTTTTCAAAAATTATGAATTCGATCTCATCCTTAAAATACTTTTGAGTTTATTTTACATTTAAAAAAATATTTTTTTTTTCTCAATTTACAGAATTTTAAAAACAAATACAGTATAACTTGAAATTTAATCTTTTTAGTAATCAAAATTTTAAAAACATAAAAAAAAAAAAATCAAAAACAAATCAACTCGAAAATTTTTTTAGAAAAATAAAAGTTAAAAAAAAATAACGGCCTAAATTGTGTATTCATGAAATTTCTTCGACTAAGAAGTAATGATCGAATGTCAAAAAATTCGATTTAATATATGTTTTTTTTTCTATTCATTCATAGATTTGATAGAGTTTATTCTGCTAAGTGATCCGCCTAATTATTTGCTTATGGGGTTTGAATTCCTGTTATATTTTTCGACCTTCTTTAGAGTAAAAAAAAAAAAAAATTTAAAACCGTAAAAGGTCGATTCAGGTCGACTATTAATTTTTATATATAATAAGACTGTAATATCCCCACCTTCCGGTAGGGATGACCATGATCCATACGAGCAAATTTGTCAAGTGAATACCTCCATAAGAAACTCAAAATTTTGTTTTTTTTTTTTACCGGAAATGCAACATTATAAGGTCTTCTTGAGTTTCTTCTTGAGTACAGAAAACGTAGTAATCCCGTTTAGGTATTACCATCGCATCCCACATGAAGATTTCCTTTAAAATTATCAACTGGAAGTTGTTAGACTTTACTGCTGGAATGTTTTAAACTCTCTAGTGTACAACTAGCGATACCTAGGAGTCAAAGCTGAAAACTACACAATAAAAGTTTTCATTTCCTTAACTATACTTAACAATAAATTGTGTTAGCAAGAGGAGTTTTAAATTCATGTAGCAAATTTGCTCATATGGACCAGCTATCATTGTTCTGAAGTGTTCTAAATTTAATTAAAAAAAAAAAAAAGTTGCTAAACTGAAATGCTACAATCTCCATTTTCTTTTAACGTAGGACTATCCGATTATTAGAAATTATAGCATTTTTCAATCAAATTCAAACAATTTTCTGAATTAAAATTGTCCAGAAAAAAAAGAATAATTTGAGTCCAGGGGCCCAAAAATGGATTTAATTTTGTTGTTCAAATTATGGTAATGCATTTTTGTTTTAATATTTATTTTGTGTGCAATGTGATTTAGTGTTTTATAAAATAAATTGTTCCAAATAGATTGAAAGAAAGGTTTAAATTTTGGAATATGTGGATGAGCCCGCAATGCTGGATAATATCTGATATTTTATCAGTCGTAGCATACATACTCATTTTGTTCCTAACCGGTTTCGGATTTTCATCCATGTCAGAGCAAATTCATTAAATTTGTGTATAGTATTCACTTCAACGTAATGTTTCTGTTACACTCCACACTTGTTGGTTTGCTGGTATTTTCACAACTAACAAACCATTATTGTGTAACATTGACATTATGTGTAACAGAAACATTATGTTGAAGTGAACGCTATACACTAACTTAATGAATCTGCTCTGACGATGGATAAAAATCCGAAACCTGTCAGAAATAAAATGAATATGCATGCTATGACGGATAAAATATCAAAGGTTTAAATTGATTGAAAGAAAGGTAAGGTTTAAAATGATTGAAAAAAACATTTAAACTAATTGCAAGGAAGGTTTAAACTGGTTGAAAGAAGAGGTTTAAACTGATTGTAAGAAAGGTTTAAACTGGTTGAAAGGAAGGTTTAAACTGGTTGAAAGAAAAGTTTAAACTGGTTGAAAGAAAGGTTTAAACTGATTGAAAGGAAGATTTAAACTAATTGCAAGGAAGGTTTTAACTTAAACTGGTTGAAAGAAAAGGTTTAAACTGATTGCAAGGAAAATTTAAACTGATTGAAAAATGCTTGACCCTGAATGACCTCGTACTATTTTTGGCAATATTCTCTTAAGTTATTCCAGCATCTTTTTTTATTTTTTTTTAATTTTTATTTTTGGATGGAGGGAATTAATTAATTGTGTTAATACAATAGTCGGAACTTACCCATTGGCTTTACGAAACTTAACAAATTCTCCATTTTTTGATTTGTTTTTTTGTTTTAATAAACAAAAATAAACGTATAAGTCCTACGTTAAAATAACTTTGGTCAATATAATTTATTTTAAATTTGCATTTTTAATTATTTTTTTGTCAGTGAATTCTGGCTGTGTCAAATTTGCTATTTTTTTTTGTTTGGTTTTGTTTGTTTTAATTTATTTTTTATTCATGAAATTGAAATAATTACTGTAAATCGGCGATTGGATAAATAATAGATAAATCTAGTAAGACAATATACGTTCAATTTTGTAAAACAGAAGAAAAAAAAAATTGAAACGACTTAAAAAAAAAAGACTGAAGAAATCTCTTTATTATATAAATTTAAGGTAATATTTAATAATTAGTGTTTATTTTTTTAATTAATTATTTGTTTCCAATTCATAATAATAATAATAATACCAAAATTCTGTGCCAAGAATTACTTTTATTTTGTATGTATAATATTTAAATATAACATTTTTCTAAAATTCTACAATTTATTTATTTTTTGTTATTGTTTTACATAACCCTATTTATAGGACAACTGAGCCTAGTAATTGTCGGAGTGATCCCGATTGCACTGCTTGCAAGGGAACGTAAGAGCTTATGAAAGGAAGGCAGAGGGAAGTAAGGAGGTTGTCTGCAGGAGGAGAATTGAAGAATCGACGTTTTCAGAAGTGGTATGGACTAAGAGAGGCCACGGGGGGAAGTGGACGTTTACGTCACACAACTACTGAGCGGAAATGGTTATTTCGGGGCTTACATGAAGATTACTGTCTCTTACTGTAGTAGAGGAAGTATTGTAATCGTGTCACATTTGCGCTATCAAGTTTCATCGGAAAATCCGTTTTGGTCCGATTGGTCCAAAAAAGGGGTTTTTATGCAAAAATGGTATGTATATATAGTTTTATATATATATATTATATATTATATATATATATGTCTATATATCGTGAAAAAACGAGAAACCGTAGAAATTTGAAACTTGATAGTCCGTTTAGGTATCATATCACCCCCGGGATCGACAGTGAATGCACATATAATGCTGAGGAATTTTGACATATAATGATATGTCAGAATTCCTCAGCCGGAAGTACCACTTTACTAGGTATTTCTTTTCACTTTTTTGCGATTTTCTCAAAAATGGCTCCGAAAATTTTCTCGAAACTTCTTATATAAACTAAACATACAACGATCTACAACTTTTTAATCAAAACATTTCTCTGAAAAAATTCATTTAAGGGCACTTTTAGGGGAGGGGTGGGATTATGTTTATTTCTAAAATGCTATCATAGTTATACAATTCTATCATCCAAACAAAATTAATTAGAAATAAATAGATGCCAAAATTCCGAGTTTCAAGAAAATAAGTAATCCGGAAGTGCGCTTTTCAGTTTTTTTCAGTTTTCGACGAATCTCATTAAATTTGGTACACAAGCTATAAAATTTGTCAATTATTTTTGTCAGTTATAAAATTTGTCCATTATTAATTATTTTGAGGACTGGAGTAAGAGAAAGTTGTGTGAGTGTTTCAAACCAGATTTTTTTTTATGTTTCGTGACCCTCTTACATAATTAAAAATTTTTTTACGACTTCTCAGAAATTTTGCATGACTGTCCCCTCCGCCCCAGCACACAGAAAAGTGCAGCAGCGCACATGCGCACTGCGATGTACTTTATAATCTCCCCAAAAAAAACTTATTTATTGACAAGATATTTCCAGAATTGACATTCTATTATCATCATTTTCTCTCTTCTGGTGGATGATGCCTTTTGGGTCTAGCGTCATCAGCTGTGTCGTGATTTCTCTTAACCACAATCGAGTTGAGTCCACTGCAGTCCCTGCCAAATTTATTACTAGAAGATTTGCTCACATTTTTTTCACTGTTGTCCCAAGGCGGACGATTTATTTTGTCCCAAATAAATTGTGTTCATTACAGGAAAACCCTCGTAACAGAACCTCTGCGGAACTTACAGCAATGATTCTTAATTACTCAAATTTCATCGCGTCATATCATAGCTCAAATTATCCGAGTTATTCCTAGGAAAAAAACATTGAATTCATACTGTTTGAAAGAAAGACTCATTGTTACAAAATAAATGAAAAAAATATTCAGTAAAGTTGCTCTTCAAAAGTTAGTTGATGGATCTTCGTGTGTGATGCGGGGTGTTAGGAGTGAGAGATGTAAATAAATAACTGCATTATAAAATTTCAAATTTTTCTTTTTTAAATAAATTATTTACAAATGCAACATTAATTAAATGTAAAGTATTATTTACAAGTTCGCTAATGATGTCAGTAAATAAAAAGTAAATTAATATATTTTATCTTAAAGCTAGGATTTCTATTTTTGATGTAATTGTTTTGTGGAACCAGTTTTAACAGTTGGTTTTTATTAGAAGTTTAAAAAAAAAAATCATTAATTTTGTTAAAATTTAAAACCTATTTTGAACACATTGACTGTCACGATTTGTTTTCTGTACTTTGTTTGATCGTAAAACAAGCACATATTGGGGCTGGGACACGTCGGCCAGGATCGGAAAAGATTTGTGGCGTACATCAGTCTGTGACATCGTAGACCCAAGGGGGCACTTGATAAAGCTGCAGACATAGTTGGACAAAATGTAGTTGCAACTATAAACTACAGTTATATTAGTCGAGATATAGTTAAAATATAGAAGAGCTTTCTTCCTTGAAGCAGGTATTTCTTTCTAGAGAAGATTCAGGAGGCTGCACAGTTACCAGGAGGAAGGAGAGGGGAATATACCCTTCCTAAAGCCCTTCAGGATATTAAGATTCCTTAGCGATCTTAACCTGGTGGGGATGCTGTAGGGAGAAGCTAACCCATGGCTCTTGAAGGGGTGCTGTAGGCTAGCATACGGTACCGAGGGGCATAGCACAGTAGACAGTTTAGGTCACAGTGCAACGGGCCCCTTCCCCCCCCAAACCTAACTAAGATTCACCGCAGTCCGAACAAAAGGGATCATAACCTAGTCTGGGTACCAGATCATATGGGAATGAGGTATAGTGGATAGGTTTGCCAAATTAAGAGCCTCTCTGCCTTTCATTGGCCCCCCTGCCTGCTTTTGGTGTGTCTTGAAGGATATTAGCGAGATGTTGATGTGTCTTTCACGGGAACCTTTTCTCAAGCATCTAGTTGGATCCCTTACTGGGGACACTGTGGTTTAAGGAAACACCTCTAAGAAATAATGGATGATCCCTTTTGTGTAGAGTATGTGTGATAGCGGAAGAAACACCCATCCATCCCAAATGACAGATTGCCCATCCATTCCAAATGACAGATTTCCTTGGGTTGTGAGGAAATTAGGTTTATAAGAACATGATGTCTGTGGAAGAACTTGGGCTACTTCCCTTTTAAGGTTATAATCCGTTTTGTTCGGAATGCGTGAATCTTAGTTAGGTTTGTGGGGGGGAGGTGAAAGGGCCCGTTGCACTGTGACCTAAACTGTCTATTGTGCTATGCCCCTCGGTGCCGTAGGCTAGCCTACAGCACCCCTTCAAGTGCCATGAGCTAGTTTCTCGCCTACAGCACCCCCCTACCAGGTTAAGATCCCTAAGGAATCTTAATATCCTAAAGGGCTCCAGGAAGGGTATGTTCCCGTCCTTCCTCCTGGTAACTGCCCAGGTTCCCGTATCTTCTCTGATGGCAGCAACGCAGTGCATTGATCTCCCCACAGAATCTGCACATACTGTCCACTCTACAAGCCCAGCTTCGTCAGGTGTCCCCTGAATCTGCAAATGCCTCTTAGGAAACCATTATTCTTACTGAGGTCGATGCATGCTTCCGACCTTAGCAGATCTTTGCCTGCCTTAGTCCTGGTAGGCAGTGCTGTGAGAGTTGAGACTACCTTGTTTCCTTCTCCTTTCTTGAGTTGCTATCTTAGATAGGTTAGAGACCCGGGTCTGGATTTTTGTTCAAGACTCGGCCCAGTGGGGCTTTGGATAGGTAGGGTTTGGTCCTTCCCCACAGACTAATAATAATAATAATAGTCCCGGACGGCGCCTTGCCCAATACTGCTTAGATGAATGCTTGGAGAACTATTGAAGTCCTAAAACTTTAGAGTGGGAAGTTTTGTCAGATCCGGGCTCTTGCAGCCATCGCGGACCTGCCCATACTGTGAACTGCTAGGCTGTTCAACAAGGGCAGTCAATATGCTTGAACAATTTTAAATAAAAACTTAACTCGTAAGTATACAAATTAATAACAGATTTAAGCTTCAAACAGAAAATTGTTTATTATATGATCTTACTTTGTTTTTTGTTTTTGTAATTTTTTTTACTATTGAAGATTGGATTAAGTGGAGGTTAATTGGTAAAAAATATACTGAAATAGCTGAACTTACCTAAGTTCTGAAACATTAGATTTTTTTAAACACTTTTTTTAAACTTCAATATGATAAACCTTTTTATGAACTTGTCAAATTTTTGAAATTGCCATTTTCATAAAAAAAAAAAAAAATATATAATTTTGTGATTTCTGTGAGTACAAAAGAAATGGCTGCAATTTACATAATTATATTATAATTGGCAAATTTCCTTCCAAATTGGAATTTTGGCAACGCAATGAATTCTTATTATAATATATAGACGATGGATAGGTTTACCAAATTAGGCGCCTCTCTCCTTCTCATGGGTCTTTAGGCATCAACCAGCAGGTTGTCGGCAGTCTAAGATGCTCATTAGGGGTCCCCGGGCAGGGCGATTAGTGAGATGTTGTTCTGCCACATTCACGGGGGGGGGGACATCTCTCAAGCATCTGGTTGGATCCCTTACTGGTGGGGGGTATTGTCATCTGGGGGGGCAATTGTCAGTCGCCTACTCGTGGTGCCTCCTGTTTTCGCCAAAGACTGACAGCGGTCGCCTATTGCCCAGTAACCAAGAAGCGACGCCACTTCAACTTCACCTTTTTCAAGGCCCTGACAACTTCCAGCTTAGAGACGAGGGATTCCGGGCATGGTTCCCCAGAACATGGTTCCCCCTGCTCAGGGAAAGGGGTGAAAAAATGTTTGTTTTGGTTTTCCAGAGCAGGACAAGGTTAAAACTTTGGCACAAAGACAGTACGATGGGAGACATAAATCTCGTCACCCGCCAGCCAGCTGTGGGCAAGGATGAGAAAAATTAAGCCCCGCCCACCACCTATAGTAAACATGGGGGTGGCGGAGGAAGGAGCTACGCCTCTTTTCTACCACCAAGGTTCATTGCCTTATTGGCTTTCAAGGTGGAATAGGCTCATTGCAAAACATGGGCATAACGTCAATTTTTCAGCAAATCATTGACACGTTCTCAAAACTGGAAACGCAATGTGTTTTACAACTGAAAATGACCGCAGAAACCTAAAAGATCAAAAACAAAGTTGTAACCGTTTTAGAGAAAAACTTGACAGGAGGGTAGTGGAATGGAGAGGTGATCAAGAACATGGCGCTCAAGATGGCGGAGGAAGTGGCCTCGCACGTCCTTTCTCTACCAAGGTTCATTGCCTTATTGGCTTTTTGGTCTCAAAACCTGGAAACTTAGTGTTTTTTCACATGGGTAATTTTCTGTGGAATACCTAAAAATTACATTTCAAAAATCTGACATTCCTGTGATACCTCTTACAACAGTAAGAGAGTAAAAAAAAAAAAAAAATGTATTTATTAACAAGAATTAAGTATTAAATAAATGTTAAGTATTTGTCAAAATTTTCGTTTATACAGATAGATTTTTTTTTTTGAAAATTTAATATGTATTATTTTTATTTTATGTTATTTTGAGAAAAATTGAATTTAATAATGAATAATTAACAATTTTTAAAAAGTATAATTTATTAATAAATAAATTTAGAGCATGCTATAAATTCGTAGTATGATACTTTATTTTTTTATTTTGAATTTATAATTTTATATTTTTTTTTTTTTTTGTAGAAAAGTTTCGTTTATAATATAAAAATATCATCGCAGAAAATGCTATACATTTTTTTAAATTTCAATTTAAATTTATTTACAATCTGATACATTTTTTTTTCAAGTATTTGAAAAATGATGGGCACATATTAGTTTTGAATTTTTTTCTTTTATTTATTTTTTATTATTCAAGAATTATAACTGTTTCTTTCTGTTTTTTTTATTTTTGTTAGAAAATAGTAAGAGACGTTAAAAAATTCTTTTTTTGATAGCCATTGATATAGTTTAAATCACCAATACAAAAGATAATTGAGAAATTTTCTTGTTAGCTAGTTAATTTTTCACTAATGTTTCGGCGAAAATAGTTTTGGCCTCTTCAGGGGGGGGGGAATCTACAAAAATAAAGTCATGATGAGTATTTGTTGGTGTTAAGATGTTTAGAGTAAAAAAAATATAAGAACGAGCTACAAAATAAACAGATCTTCCAAAAAATCTCTTACAGGCTATTCGGGTTACGATCGGGTTAGGGGGACCCGGAAAATAATTAATTAAGAGCAATAAAAATGTCAGAATCTGTTAAAAACTCTTTTATTTACCGCTAACTTTACAGAAATTGAGGGTGCCTTAGGCTTGAAATGAATATTTAAAAAAAAACTTAATTTTAATTCCTTAATAAAAGTTGGATTTAAGAGGATGTGATAAGTTCCTGACCTTCCCCAAGAAACTGCGCTTGCAGTTGATGGAGTTAAACTCATTGAGAGGCCTCTTGGTGGATACTCCACGGTATTCCAGGCTGAAGTTTATGCTATAAAGGTCTGTGCTGAGGAGAACTTATGCATGGGCCCTAGGAATAGGGAGATATGCTTCTTTTCTGACAACTGAAGGCTCTTGGGGCATTCAGAATTACTTCTTCTCTAGTCAGGGAGTGTAGAGACTCCACTGAGGCGCTTTCCCACACATAAAGTGCGCTGTATGGGGTGTCGGGACTCAAGGGGATAAAAGGTAATGAACTAGCCGACCAACTGGCCAGGAATGGATCGAACACCACTTTCTGTGGGCCGGAACCTGTTCTGGGGATAGCCAAAAGTATGGCGAAGGCGTCTCTGAGAGAATGGACTCGGAGAGAACATAATCGTCACTGGAGGAAAACACGGCAAAATGGTTATTACAAAGCTGTGTAAAAGAAGAACTAGAGAAACCCTGGGTCTAAGCAGGTATCAGATTTGTCTGACAACATGCCTGTTTACAGGGCACCGGGTAGGTTCAAGAAACATCTGCACAAGGTGGGATTATTTGATTTGGAGCCCTTATGTAGACTGTGTCAGGTGGAGGAGGAGACGGCCTCTCACCTGTTGTTTAATTGCGTCGCAATCGGCAGAGTGAGGTACGAGATCTTTGGCACGTTGAGACAGGAGGAAATCGTACTTCAAGAAGGACTGGTGGGGAAGGTCCTGGATCGCATGAAGAGGGAAGGATTTCTTTACCTAGACATTAAGGAGTTGGAACAATAAGCCTCAATGGGTAGGCTGCATTGCCTGGGTTTGAGTCCCCCCTCTGTGTCATTCTACGATCGGGTCAGGGAGGACCCGGAAAATAATTAATTAAGAGCAATAAAAATGTCAGAATATGCTAAAAACTCTTTTATTTACCGGTAACATTACAGAAAAGCAAGGTGCCTTAGGCTTGAAATGAATATAAAAAAAAACAACTTAATTTTAATTCCTTAATAAAAGTTGGATTTAAGAGGATGTGATAAGTTTCTGACCTTCCCAACAGATAGCGCTTGCAGTACCATAGTCATACCATCTCTCTTTAATATAACCTAAAAAATTTGACTGAGCTATTTTGTGTTGTGACTTTAATCTTTAACTTATTTTAAATATCAAGTTTTGCTGTTTTCCAAGTATATGCAAAAAAAAAAAAAATCGAAGTTCGAGCCGTGATAAAATATTTTTTTAACAAAGGTTTATGTCCTACAGAGATAAAGGCAGAGTTAGACGTAACATGGGGGGGGGGAGTTTGCTCCTTCATTTACAAATATCAAAATGTGGACGTACGAGCACTAAATATTCACCTATAACGGAAGAAATCTTTCAAAAAGTCCACACAAATCATTATGAATGATAGCCCGGTTGAAATTATGAGTGATAGCCTAGTAGCTGAGATGGCTGGTATATAGAAAGAAAGGGCCGTATCACATCCTAACTGAAATATTAGGGATGAGAAAATTGGTCAGCGAAAAATGGTGCCACGTTCGCTGATACCCGATCAAAAACTCCACTGATCACCCTTACACGACCGAGACAAAACAGCATTAATAGGGCTTAATATGGCAAGGAATCCCGTTAAGAAAGGCAATTAAACAGATCTAAATCCTGTCCTCTTTATATATCATATATTTGCAGTTATGCAGATGACATCGTTCGGGGAGAATTCCAAGAAAGGCTGCAATTTATTAGTAAACAAGTGGTGATGGTGGGGGAGGGGGACAAGGCAAAAATAAAAGGGCATGATGATAAATCAAGTACAGAGCAAGGTAATAAGGAAGTGAGGAGGGGAAGCATCCAATGCAACATTGGAGTCGGTTCATAGTTACCACCATGGGCTGGGATCCTATGATGGATGGTGATACCAACACGGTATGACAACTTTCTGAGTTTTTTCATGTCTGAGCTTTACTGTTCACATACACATGTTATTAGTAACATCTACGGGCGGGGTATACCCCAGCACTGCAGCCAACAAAGGCTTATTGTGCTATGCCCGGTAATTTGTAGTAGGTGAATCCTCCCCTCCTGAGGAGTTTAAGGGCTTTCACAACCGGATCATTTTGCGTTACTACCTCCTCAGGTCGCAACGTACAAAGGTTTCATATCGCAATTTAGTTATTGCAACGCAATTAAAGAGCAGGTGAGGGGCCGTCTCCTCCTCCTCCTGATATAGTCTGCATAAGGGTTCTGCGCTTATTTACCCCACTTTGTGCAGATGTAGGTTTCTGAACCTACCATGACCCGTAAATAACCCCGTTACCAGAGAAATTAGGTTCCTACCCAGGCTAAGGGTCATATTGGTCCTTCTTTTACACAGTTCTGGCATCATCCTTTTACTGTGAATGGCACCTGGGCTCCCCCTCCAGAGCTCCTCATGCTTGCTTCGAAGCAAATCTCCGATCGCTGCACGGACCGCTCCATCGAGTTATCCCCAAGACAGGCTCTGGGCCACTGAACGGAGTATTTACCCCATTCCTGGTCAGTTAGATCAGCTGTCTCATTACCCTCAATCCCTGCATGTCCAGACACCCATATCAGCTTCCACATACACACACACACAGACCATTTTCTAAAAAAAAAACAACACTTTTTTGGACAATCGGGAAACACCGAAGTCCTACGCTATCCAAAGCCCCCCTCCGGAACCCATACAATTAGCCCAAGCAGAAATAAAGAATTAACAAAATTTAAATAAAATTGCTTATAAAAATAATTTTTGGACACCACTGCAAATAATTTTTAGGCATCACATCTAATCACCCCTCCCCCAAAATACCCAATAAATATTATCTTGTGTAAGTTGGCAAAAACGTTAAAGGTTTTTTGTTTTTTTTGGACCTTTAATCTTGCACTTAGTAGCAGGGTACATTATTATTGAATAATAAATGGTTGTAAACAGTAAGCGAAAGTAAAAATTCCCATTTTGAAGCAAATTTGTTGAATTTGAAATTGTAATAATTCAGTAATAAAAAAAAAAATCTCCGGTAAAGACTAAATTTTGAAAAATTTCTGTCCCCCCATCATCTTTGTCCAAAGATCTTCCAAATCTCGAGCATCAAATTAATGTACCCTAATTAAAGTGTTTTAAAATTGTATTGATTGTATATTGTCATGCAAAACACTTAGGTTTTCTGAGTTGAGACTTTGCAAGTAGTTTTGTTATAAAAACGGATGGGTTTCGCCCATATTGTAAATAGACTTCTTTAGGGTAGTATTTGACTCTATTTGTAGAGGCATAACTTCTCCCACCATTTTGCCATTTTTTAGTTAGTGGGCAGGGCCCTCTCTCCCTTTCATTGGTCCCGAGCCTGCGAGCCTGAGGTTGGCGTGTCTTCTGGCACATGTCTGTCAGGCTTTCAGTCATGGACAGCTTCA
>JAAEAF010010270.1:0-60480 GCA_011037195.1 Triatoma infestans
TATACACAGTCTCCAACAGTAGTCTGGCCTAAGTAGCGAGTAACTAGATGGTCAATTGTGTGTTTCTCTCTGCTCTTCGGATCCTATTACACAAAATTGGACAATTCTTCAAAATTTGACCATCTTATCTAGTGTTTCTTTCTTCTTACCAGCGGCTTTCCCTGTCTTCAGGTGGTATAACAGTTTTCCTCTAACTAGCTACCGCAATTAGTTCTAAGTGGGTTCGTTTAGATAAAACACTCTAAACTTCAATAAGAAAAACACCAATTTATTGTTTTACACAATAAATTATAAATACAACACTTAATAATAATTAATTCACAGTTTAAACCACAAAAGTTCACTTTGTTCACTTTTTATATACTTTTCACAAACTTACACTTTGTTTGTAACAAAAAACTGTGTAAACTCCCTGTGGTCCCACTATTTATACCGGTGGAGAAGGGTCTAGACTCTAGAAGGTTATAGATTGTTCTAGAAAGAGCTAGAGCGCGCCGCCAGCGCTTCCTAGCGGCCACTAGGAGAACTTGAGGTACCTGCGAGCGAACGTCCGAAATTGCCAGCAAATTTCTAAAAAATATAATGAAAATAGGCTTCATTCCACTAGCAGTCATTGGTGACATTAGAATACAAGACTTTTGAAAGATATTTTCCGTGGTAGCCTGCTTCATTCATTTTGTTTAAACACTTTATACACCCCCTGTACTGTGTTTGACAGGAAGAAAGATAGAGTGTATAAACTGATTTTGCTCTGTGCAAGTCTGTTTTATCGCACAGTTTTATCAAGAGATCCTGATGATAGGTGGGTGAACGCCTGAAACCGATCCCAATGACCACAAAATGAATCAAGGAAATCTGATGCTTCCAGCTATGCGGACCCAACCACAACGACAAAACATTCATTGTAAATAGGTAGGAATTACTATTATTATTAGGTCATATAAAATGATTACGTATTTAACTTTGTTTGTCCATTTAAATCCGGACTCACTTTTTTATATATATAATAAAAAAAAATCTGGTGTGAAACAATCACACAACTTTCTTTTACTCTAGTTTCAAAATTGTAATTGACAAATTCTATAGTTAATGTACCAAATTTAATGAAATTTGTCGGAGTTCTTAGAAATCCGTCGAAAACTGAAAAAAAACTGATCAGTTAAAGCGCACTTCCGGTTTACTAATTTTCGTGAAACTCGGAATTTTGGTCATCTATTAATTTCTAATTAATTCTGTTTGGTTGGTAGAATTGTATAATCAACTATGATAGCACTTAAGAAAAAACATAACCCCACACCACCTCCAAAAGCTCCCTTAAATGACTTAACCAGGAGAAAGTTGTACCTCTTTATATGTGTAGTTCACATACTTAGTTTAAAGAAAATCGTTGGAGCCGTTTTCGAGATAATACCAGAAAACTGAAAAATAGATTTCAGTAAAAACGCACTTTTGGTCATCCAATTTTACTCAAACTCGGAATTTCAACAACACATTTAATTCTAATTAATATTATTTAGATGACAGAATTGTATAAGAAACTGAAATTGCACTTTAGAGGAAAACCTAACCACCTTCCCTCCCCTAAATGTACCCTTAAATGAATTTTTCCAGAGAAATGTTTCAATTAAAAGTGGTAGAGATATGTGTAGCTGATAAAAGAGGTATGTGTAGCTGATGTACCAAGTTTAAAGAAAATCGTCGGAGCCATATTTGAGTGAAAAAAAAACATTCAGTAAAGTGGTACTTCCGGTTGAGGAATTTTGACAGATCACCTACTGTCGGATCCCACAGTGATACCTAAACGGAATATCAAGTTTGAATTTTCTACGATTTTTCGTTTTTGAGTTATGCTGTTCAAATTCACAAACACACACACGCACATACAGAGACCACTTTCTAACAACCACTTTTTTGGACTCAGGGGACCTCAAAACGGATATTTCCGGTGAAAACTCGATAAATTTGACATATACAATACTTCCTCTTACTAGGAGTAAGAGAAAGTAAAAATAAGTTGAAGGAATAGTTATAAAATCTGTTCCCTTTGGAATCAAGTTCTTACATAATTATATAATCATCTGTAAAGTGAGCATGAGTCAGTATAGGTCTCACAATGTGCATGAATATAGGAGAAGCCAGAGTTTGTCTGTGCGTTCGCTAAATCCAAGTAGCGTACAACATCATCACCTACCTCTCCATGACTTATATGCACTACTGTATGGATTGTTGGAGATTGGGATCTATAAATATTGTCAGTGTTGTTAGGCAACCTTATGGGTACCTAGGGTATCTGGCCAAGATACTGAAGAAATAGCCGATCCCAATGAAGGTATAAAAGATTACAGAGACTAATATTTAATATCCTACTGATGAGTAGATTCAATTTATCCCATTGATCATTGTAAATAATTATATTCCCAGTTGATGTAGATTGTTATAGGGGATTATCGCAGTGCGACCTGAAAGATCTATTGTGCCTCGCGGAGCCTCCTCGGTGCACTACCGGGCTCGGAGCAATAATGTTCTCTAGCTATGGACAACACTGCTCATCACCGTACAGTGAGTTGTAGAGGCCCCTAGGAAGAGAAAATCTAAGGGCAGCATGCTGGATTCGAACCCGGAACCTCCGCGTTGCTAGGCCAGCACGCTACCACTGAGCTAATCCCTTCCCTCTCCCTTGGCTCACGCCAATTAACTAGGGACGGAGACCTAGTTTGTGTGTTGTGTTTGTCCTTGTCTGTAAAGTGTAGAGTGTATGTAGTTTAAGTGTATTGTGTACTGTTCTGACGAAGGGCATGGAGTACTGAGCTGTGGTAACCCGTGGAGTTGCGATTTTTATTGTAGGTCGGATGGCAAATTATGCAGACATATATATTATGCGGATAAAAATTATGCAGATACACATATATATATCAATGCAGTTTTGATAATAAAATTTAAGATTGTGCATTGTTTATCTTTGAAAATAAGAGATTATTCAAATAATTACATGAACAATCTATTTTCCACTTCAGGGAATGAGGGGAAGATATAAAATAAAGAAGGCTATAACAATACCTTAACCTAATGATTGATATGTTTGGCAGTGACAGCTGTTTTTGAAATTTGTTCTGTTTTTTTTATTTTATTGAATTTCAAATGTTTTTACGAAGAAGACAACACTACCAAAATGATTTTTAACGGGAGGAATAAAAAACGATGTGGGGCATCTATTTTTCAGGTTGGTATTGAATATTATGAACATCTACTGAAAGAATTTAAAATATTGAACTTTAAATGAAAATGATATCTAGTAATTTTGAAATTTTAATTCACATTAAATTGTTCTAAAAAAAAAAAGACTGAAAAATATAAAATGTTATTATATTTGAACATCCCATAGACAACAAGTATGCTTCAATTAACAAATACGGTTTTCCTTTGACTGCATATTTTTATTTTAGATTGTAATTATTCAACCAAAACAAGAATTCTAATCCAGTAATTTTGACAAATCAATTGTGTCCACATTTGTCTGATTGAGCATTTATTTGTATTTAAAAACACGCTTGCATTTTCCTACTCTCGTGGAAAAGTTATGAAAAAAAACTCCGGAAATATTTGTTTAAATTGTTTTAAAAAAATATTTCCAAATTGGTTCTCTTTTTTTTCCAAGTTTTATATAGTTTTATAATTTTGTTTCTGTATTTGTAGGCATAATTATGCAGATATGGAACCACAGGCTTTATGGCACTTTATTTAAAATGTTTCTATAAAAAATATTTTTCGAATAAAGAGTAGTATTTTTATGACTAATTATTTTTTTCTAAATTACTCTGATAGAATTAATTCTGAAATATTGATGCTTGTTTTAAATATGAATCCAGAATTTTATAACTTTAACTGATAGCTGTGCCTCACATTTCCTATGGATATAGTATTGTAACGTTTTTCCCTCTAAACTAGCTCCTGCAACCAGTTTTAAGTGGGTTCGTATAGATAAAATAGTCTAAACTTCAATAAGAAAAACACAAATTTATTGTTTTACACAATAAATTATAAATACAACACTTAATAATAATTAATTCAGAGTTTAAACCACAAAAGTTCACTTTGTTCACTTTTTATACACTTTTCACAAACGTACACTTAGTTTGTAACTGGAAAACTCTCTCAACTCTCTGTGGTCCTACTATTTATACCGGTGGAGAATGGTCTGGAACTTTCTCGATTCTTCTACAAAGAGCTAGAGTGCGCCCCAGCGCTTCCTACGGCCACTATGAGAACTTGAGGTACCTACTTTCTCTCCTAGATGGCACCAGTGGCTGCGTTACAATATTTTAATGTTGAAATATACTTAATTACGTAAATTAATTTACAATGATAGTAATTTCATTCATCATTTTTTTTTTTTTAAATTTAAGGCGCTTTAAGATCTATGGTCATTAGCGCACGGAGCCTTCTCAGTGCACTGCCGGCCTCCGGACAGTATTCTCTCACTACAGAAACACTGTCCATCACCGAACAGTGAGCTGTAGAGGTTCCTAGGACATCAAAATTTGATAAGTATAGTAATTATAAATAAAATTCTAAAAAAATTTGATCTCTTTAAAAAATTAAACTATTCATAAATCAGTAAGAAATATTTAGAAATTTGTCTCTTCAGCCTCCCTAATAATAGGGGCAACATAATTTAGAACTAGGGCAGATTTTTTTTTTGAAGTGAACAAGTTTATATAGAAACATTAAATCCCAATGAAAAATAATACCATTGGTTTATAGGCGTGTTGACCTCGCTTTGGCACTCGCCTTTGTTTGCGAGAATTCGGGATTCGATTCCCGTGAGGGCAAAGTCGGTGTTGACCCAGCATCATGAGCGAAGGCCGGAAACTAAAACTGCGTGGGGACCGCGGCGTGCTTACCATACGCTTCCCACTACAAATCTCACGTCTAGTAAGCATATTGGTCCTTCACAGGCTGTTGCACCCTGTTTTTTTTTTGCGTGGTGCTGGAACAAACTGACAGACAACCTGGTCATTAAAAAATAACTGTATAGAATATTCCAAATTAACGAAAAGAAGTTAAAAATAGGCAGATTGATGTTTTTGTTTGAATTTATAAGATTATTCAGAAAACTAGTTATAGAACTGATTTATGACCGCAAATTTACATCGTTGTTTCGTTTTTTTTTTATGGTGGATTATATCTTTCATAATTTTCTGTCATAATAAGAAGATATTTCATGTGGAAAAATACACACAAAAAAGGGGGGCGGGGAGGTTAAAAAACCAATCAAAGTCAATTATGTGAACTGCCTTCCTCTTCAATTACATGTAACCATCCAATATCGTATTATCGAATCAGATGCTAAAAAATTCATTAAACCTAGATTGTTATCAACAAGTTGAATGACATGACATTTCTAAATATTAGAAGTGGATAAAATAATGAATGGATGTCAGTCTATAAAAATGAAAATGTGTTTATTAGTCAAATTAAATGAAGTGTTGTTTAATAAACAATAAGTGTTTGGTAAATAAGTTAAAAAGTCATTTTGTTAAAACGACCATTTCTATTTAGGGACGTTACAAGCATATCCAACGCCCGGGTGCGAAAAATTTAAATTGACCTTAGAAAAAAAAGTCAATATAAAAGTTAACCCCCATAAAACTAGTACATAACATTTTTAAGCTAGAAAGATAAAATCAGTCCACCGATCTGTGTCAACCAAACGTTAATCTCTTCCATTAGACAATTAAAGAAATTTGGGTTACAAACTAGACAAACGACTGGCCAGGAATTTCCACACTAGACCCAAACGACTCAAACTAAATTAAAACATCTCGAAGGACTGTTAAACAGATAATCCAAACTTATATTACAAAATAAGAGACTTCGGCTACTTAGACCTTCTGCTATACAGCATTCAAATATGGAGAACAACCAAGCGTTCCAATTCCAAAACTGTGTTTAATTTCTTCATTACAAAATCCTAGGGAAGTCAACGTAAACTTCCTCCTCATTAAATATTCCGTTAACGATCTAATCAGAACCAATTTCCTTAAATTCTACTCTTCCTAACCATTTAATCTACCAGCTCTGCTCAAACACTATTCCTTTCAGTTCTCACCGGCGGCTGAAAGAAATGATGGCCTCGTGACCATCCAGTAAAATGACGACACTGGATTGCTATCGCTAGATGACTTCTGCAGGTTCCTATTATTTAGTTATATTTTGAACCTATATACTTGTGCAATGTATATTTTCACACTTGTAATTAAGTATGACGCAACAGCTCATGAATGCCCAAGTTGGCGATTTTTATTTGGGTGGGGGAAGCGTGTGGTAAACACGCCATTTAGTTCTGGCCGACGCTACCTAGGTGCGCTTCCCACTCGATGCTGGGTCAACACGTCACAGGAATCGAACCCCGAATTTTCGCACCAAAAGCGAGTGGGCTAGCCTCTAGACCAACGGTTGAAGGCCTTGTAATTATAAACGTTGAAAAAGAAAGACGAGAATTTAAAAATCAGTGACTATGTCTGGAATACAATAGAATTCCAGGTATTTTTTTCAGTTTTTTGTTTATTACACTGCTATAGATAGAAATATTCCTATATAGTAAATTTACAAAAAAGATTTTCTCGCCGAAAATTCGTGTTTTGAGATCACCTCATTAAGGGAAAATAAAAAGGATTTTTAACGAATATTCCGTTCATAGAATGGATTTTACGTGAGAATTTAAATAGCATAAATCAATAAGGACAAATTGTAGGAAGTTTAAACTTGTTGCTTCGTTTAGAAGCTGAATAGTTTTTCAGTTTTTCGCGACGAATTAGCAAAAAGGCCCCAAGTAGTTGTTTAAACTAATTGTACACAAAAAGTACCTCCCCCCCAAAAAAAATACCTCTTAAAAAGTACTTTAGGGAATACCTCCACTGGGAGGCATCTCCTGACAAGACTTTCACGCCCTTTTTATGTCACCCCATCATATTCACTTGTTATCTATCTGTATAGTTGTGAATTTTTTAATAATAATAATAATAATAAAAATAAAAGTACTTTCACTATTATTTATAAAAAAATTTCCAGGAAGTGGTTTTGAGGTTATAGAAGAGATACGAATTTGATTTCCCCCCTCTAAACTGCCATTTTATTGTGAAATATGGTTAAACTATTATACTTAATATTCCGAACAGCAAAATATTAAGTAAACATAACAAATTCTATAAAAGCTTATTTATAAGTTCATTAGGTAAGTGATTGCAGCAAGAGAAAGTTAAGAAAGAGGGTTTCCAAATTTGATTTTTCTTGAATGTCTGATATATTGAAGAAAGAACAACTTAGATAAATGAAACACTTCTGGGAGGCCTGATCTTTTAACATTTGCTCTTCTTGCGTTGCGTTCCTCTTAGTACATTAGTGCTTATTCCATTGAAAAAACACAACCATCTGACAGTCTGGAGGAACAAAAAAAAAAAATACTACGTTATTTAAATGCGATGTAGGCCATCGCAGATGTCTTGAGCTGTGTGTGTATGTGTATGTGTATTATTAATCCAGATATAGGAGTAATCAAGAAAATTGAGGCTATTGGAGGGGATGGTATATTGTTATTGAAGTTTTTTCTTTTAGGGGTGGTTAGAGGGGTTTAAAGTGGGGAGGGTGTGGTGTTTTGTGGAGGAACACAACCTGTTGTACTTGTTGGTGGTTGTAAATAGTGGGGATAGACAAGGTCGGCGGTGACTAAATGGGGGGTGAGAGGAGGCGGCTGTGGGGCGGCCGTATACTACAGTAAGGGTTGGAAACAGCGGCGGTCGGCAGTATGTTCAGTGATGGCCAGTTTCTCACCAGCCTAGCAGGGGGCTCCCCCAAACCGTGTCCGCTTTTAGTTTACACTACACTACACACATTACACACAACACAATACACAATAACACTGACAGACGACACTTGGACACTGACACTATAACACACATAAATATACACACATACATACATCCATTTACACTACAACAACAACAACAAGAACTACAATTATTTACACTTATTTAAACTTACCTTCCCCCTACAATATATTCAGCCACGCCTCTGATCGGCTGTGTGTTGACACGTGTATATATATATATATTTATAATATCTCGAGTGCGAATACTCCCTCCCTTGTCCAACTCTTCTCTACCGTTATTTAACCCTCCTTTTTTTTTTTTATTTTCTTCTTCAATAATTACATCCACCAAGACGAAGAAGACAACTACAAGGACCACGACGCGACGCAGATGCTGTACCAACATCATCTCACTGTGATAAACTACCACCGATGTCGTTACACTTAACACGGTCATTACGCCGATTATGAAATTATTTTCGGTACTGACTATCACTCTCTCTATTATATAGGTATATTGTTTGGTGCCATATCCCTGTAATATGAAGTTATAGAAAAATCAGTGTTATCTAGTTTAATACAAACTCTTCTATAACTTTTTTATTTATTTTTAAGATCTTAGAATAATGCTTTACATTATATTTAGTATTTTTAGATTTTTAACAAAGATCAGTTTAGTTTGTTGACACAATAAAACTTGATTAAAATTCTTGGGTGTCTTAATTTGGAATCACTTTAAGGTACGTTTTCTGATCAGAGAAAAATTAAGATACGTTTTTTTGATGTGATGAACTTCACAAGATTTATTCTTATTCAAATTCTAAAAAAAATCATTTGACAAATTTACTTGAAACCCTTTTAATTGCGCGGTGATAGAATCGTATAATATATTTTATAATGCATTTTACAAATAAATTTATAGTTCTGTTAAAAAAAAAAAAAAAACACCATAGAGCCAAAACCTCTCAACAAATATTACAATTTATAAAAGTGGCACTTTATTTAAAGAAAACCGTTAAAAAAAAAAAAAAAATAAAACAAGATTACATTTTAAGTTACAGATATTGAAGAAAACTGAGACTTTTCTTTGTTCTTTGAGATCACCGGAAAATCAAGTTTCAAATTTCCAGTTGATTTTTGCATTTTTTTTTTCAAATATTCATTAATAATTCGAAGACATTAACACTAAAAAATTCTAAAACATGAATATCTCTTTGTTTACTAAATTTCGTGAAATCTTTATATAACAGTAATTATTATGTGTAAAAATAGAAACAATTAATTGAATTTTTTTTTTTTTTTAATTAGTTCAAATATCGTATTTTAAAAACATCGCTAAACTATTAAATACCTTTGATAAAATTAAGAAAAGTTCACAAGTAAGATAATTTTATATTACGTTATTTTTTCCTTTTTTTTTTTTTTGAAGTGAGAAAAACATTTTTTAAAATTCAACAATAAGAAATAAAGAAATATTTAATTCCTCCCCTCCCTATATTTTTAAGTTAATTTATATTTTAAATTTTTTTCCCGAACTGTTTTATTTTTTTTTGCTATTTTTGAAAGACGCGAAAGATCTACCAAGAAAAAAAAAGAAAAAAAACAATCACTTAATTAAGTTCCATTTTTTTTTTTTTTTAATAATTTAATTACTTGAAAAGTTTTTATCGCTAGATAATAAAATAATTTAATTAATTTTATTGAAAATTAATCTTGCAAAACTGGGGGGTTGGGGGTGGGGAAATAAAGAAAAAAAAAGAAGGTTAACGAGTGTCCATGAAATTGTTGCATATTGCTTGACTAATTACATCGAAATCAATAGATCGATTTTTTTTTTTTTTTTTTAAACCTACACCTGGATAAAATACAAAAGCTCTGATTACCCAATTTAATTTTTTGTTTTTTTTTTTCCCGAACAACTTTTAGATTAAAAAAAAAAAAAAATTACATATTTATCTATGAGTATTAATTTTTTATATTCAGTAATAATTAGTTTTGTAATTAATGTCAGAATTTCAAGCATTTCGAAATGTTTCTTTCAACTGAAAATAATTCAGTGAAAAATCGGTTAAAGTGAATGTTTTTTTTTTTTATTTTTGCAATTTCTTCTGAAAACACTTTCAATTTCTCTTTTAAACTTTTAGTCTATTCACAATATATTTTAAACAATTTTTGTTTTTGTTGTTTTCTACTCGAGAAAAATAATTTTTCAAACTAAATCTATAACGATAATTGTTTTCTCTCCTGTAGTTGGAATTTTTCAAGGTTGAAGGGGGCGGGAAAAAAAAAAGAAAGGAAAATTCTGTAAGTTACGAAAAAAAAAAAAATGCAAACAAACGCTAGCGCAGAAGAATAATTTTTTTTCATTTTAGCCTCGGCTTGAATTGGGATAAGTGTTTTTTAAATTTTCATAAGTCTTTTCTGTTTTTTTCCCTCTCGTCTCTCGTGTATAGCTGCTCTTCATCTGCAGTAACTCATTCTGAATTCATTTTTTTTTTTCCAGTATAACTTAGTAATTTTCAAGGTAGAAAATTTTGTTTTTCTTGAAAGTTTTGGGAAAAATTCTCTTCAATCCAAGACTGACAGTTTACGTATTACATTCTTTATTTATAAACACATTATTAAACTCATGTGAATTTTTTTTTTTTTTAATTTTTTTTATCTTAGTATGGAGTTTCGTTATGTATTATACCCTGTTATACTTTGTTTTCCTTGTTTTTTTTTTTTTGAATACTTGGGCTATTCTGCTTTTGTATGTATTTATAATATCTTTCAAAATTAAGTTTTCATTTTGGAGGTTATAAGTTTTCGAGGAAAACATCCTAGATATCTTCTAATATTCCACTTCTCTTGACACGAACTCCATTTTAATCCTATCGTTGAAGATCTTCATTATTTCAAAAGTATCCAATATATAATAACTCGGAAAAGGATAGTTAACAAGATTTAATTAAGTTGGGGGAGGCGGGAGCGGTATTATTTGTAGCGTAATAATTTTTTCTTAAATTATTGAATATGAATGAAATTTTGTCAACTATTAGTAAAATTTTTCAAAACTAAAGAATATGAGAAAATTGTTCGTTTCCATATTACACATTTTTTCCGGTATATAACATTTTTTTTTTTTTTTATTAACAACTTCAATGATTAAATTATTGTTTATGAAATGATTTTTAGATTCCCCATCCTTGTTTTTAAGCCATTTAGTTGTTTTATGCGATATATCTAGTAATCCAGACTTTATTATTAAAAAAACTTTAGCATTTCTCGATTAATTAAAAACTTTTGTTTAGCCAGATTAAAACATTTTTCAATTCAATTTAACGTAAAAAAAAAAAAGAAGATTAAATATCATTAAAAAAAACAAAACAAAACCAAAAAATAAAAGAGGTTTAATTTGTAGGATGTGTAAAGGATATTAAATTGATTAAAGTACGCTTAATAAATAAAACAATGTACTTTAAGCGAAACAAAACTAAGCCAGAGCTTATGAACTTAAAAAAAAAAAAATAAAATAAAATAAAGAAATAAATCATCAAAAAGCTGTGGCAGTTTTTTTTATCAGCACTTAATTAGAAATATTTGAAAGAAATATAAAACAGAAAGAACAAACTGACAAACATAATCTAATATTCATAACCTAATAAACATATTCAGTTATTTAACATTTTACTAATCTTATTTTTAATTAAAATTAATTAATAAATGATAAGTTGGTAAATTAATTAATTGATAATTAAAAAAAAAAAAAGAAATGTATAAACAGATATTATAAAAATAAGTTTATTTTCTTTTTAATTTTTCACAAAATATTGACAAGGGCTCTAAAATAGTTTGACCCTCTTTAAAAAAAAAAAAACAATCTCATTGTAGTTGAACCACACAGACCAGTTAAGGCTAAAATAGAGTTGTAGAAGAGTTTGTATTTCTTAATAGAATATTTAATATTGAAAACAAAATATTTTAATCAGCGAGCTCTCCTGGTTTTATTTTTTTATAAACCTCATTTTTTATTCCATTTTTTTTTCTCTTCTGCTCATTAATTCGGTTATTTAATAGTTTATTTAAGTGAAGGTTTATTTTATGGCAGTTTGGAATATAATTATGGTGCTAGTAATTATTTGTTTGGTCGTTATTTTCTTCGCTGGTTTGGTTTATTTCAACAGTTGCAATGAAGTCGTCATCTTCCATGGTTGATATTAGGTGAGTGTCTGTTTATTTGCTTTATTTATTTATTTTTTAAATTAAATAATATATTTCATGATTTATAATAATTTAGCAATAATTATCTTAACAGGCACAAAAATAATAATAAGACAATAAAATTTTTGGGAAGGCGTATATATACTATTGGCCAGATTTTCAAAGCAGTTTTGAAGGGCCCAATTTCATTGTAATTTTAAAGATTGTTTTGGATAAATCAATTTGGATGTGTCTTAGTTTAATGGAAATCTGAGTAGGATGGAAACTTTTAAATGGTGAAAGTTAACATTATCTATAATTGTTCTAATAAAACATTTTAAAAGATGGATGAAGAATCCAAAGTATTGGTCAATATTCAGAAGTGAATTAGGTATTATTAACATCTTTTTTTTCCTATTTCATGCGCTTCAACATCTACGGTGTCATTGGCATCCGGAGCCTTCTCAGTTCACTGCCGGCTTCCGGACAGTATTCTCTCGTTACTGACAACACTGCCCGCCGCCGGACAGTGTTTCTTTCCTAGAAAGAGAAAATCTAAGGGCAGCACAGCTGGACTCGAACCCGGGACCTCCGGTTGCTAGTCCAGCGCGCTAACCTCTGAGCTAATCCCTTCCCTATTATTACATTTATAACAAAATCAAAGGATTTTGATTCGATGGTAGAGCTTCCGGCGATATTTCATTTTCAAGATAATATTTAGTTCACAATAGAACCTCTCTCTCTCATACATACAAATACTCATCATTCGCTAAAAACAGTATTATCTTACTTAGGGGACCTCAAACATGTATTTCCAAAGAAAATCGTTGGAACCATTTTTTCAAGAAGAAATCGCGAGAAACTGAAGAAAAAAATCATTCAATAAAGTTGCATTTCGGTTATTTGATTCTGGTGAAATCCTTCGTATCAGATGCGATGGTAATATGTAAATGATATTCTAAGTTTGAGTGTCCTGAGAATTTTTAGTTTTTAAGATGTTTAGTTCACATAAACATACACATACTGGGCAACCAAAAGCCAAAAAAAAAAAAAAAAAAAAAAAATTCCAAAATATGTAATTTTGATTGAGCCTTGATTATACTGCCATCAGTTAAAATTGATAACGGTATTTGGGACAACGATTGCATTATATTTTCTATAAATCTGCGAAATGTATATTTAGTTTTGTCTTTACAGATGAAATTCCCTTAAACCACTGCTGAATCATCAAAAATTATTGTTAAAAGTTTATTCGTGCAAGCTTCAGAGTTAAAACTAAAATGTTGTTTTTAATGTGTGAAAAGCTAAAGTTCTTTCTCAACAGCTGATACTTTATAATCCTGAGTTGAATATTTTTTAATAAAAAAAAAAAAAAAATCTGGCGTGAAACATTCACACAACTTTCTCTTACTCCAGTTTTCAAAATTATAATTGACAAATTTTATTTAGTGTTTTAGTAAGTGCACCAAATTTAATGAAATTCGTCGGAGTTCGTCGAAAACTGAAAAAAACTGTTCAGTAAAAGCGTACTTCCGGTTTACTAATTTTCTTAAAACTCGAAATTTCGGTCATCTATTTATTACTAATTAATTTTATTTGGATAGTAGAATTGTATAATCAACTATGAGCACTTTATGAGAAAAACATAACCCCACCTCTCCCCCAAAAGCTCCCTTAAATGACAAAACCAGGAGAAATGATTCAAATAAAAGTTGTAGCTCTTTATATGTCTAGTTCACATACCCAGTTTAAAGAAAATCGTTGGAGCCGTTTTCGAGAAAATACAGAAAACTGAAAAATATATTTCAGTAAAACTCACTTCCGATCATCTGATTTTTTCAAATTCGGAATTTCAACAACATATTCAATTCTAATTAATATTATTTAGAAGACAGAATTGTATAATAAACTGAAATAGCACTTTAGATGACAAACCCACCCACCCCTCCCCTAAAAGCATTTTTCCGGAGAAATGTTTGAAATAAAAATTGTAGATCTTTGTATGTGTAGTTGATATACCAAGTTTGGAGGAAATCGTCGAAGCCATTTTTGAAAAAATCTCAAAAAAGTGAATAAACCATTCAGTATAGTTTACTTTGACAGATGACCTACTGTCAGATCCCAGGGTGATACCTAATCGGAATATAAAGTTTGAACTTCCTACGATTATTCGTTTTGAGCTATGCTGTTAACATAACACAACACACACACACACACACACACACACACACACAGATCATTTTCTAAAAACCACTTTTTTGGACTCAGGAGACCTCAAAACGGATATTTCCGGTGAAATCTCAATATCGAACATTTGACACGATTACAATACTTCCTCTTACTAGGAGTAAGAGAAAGTAAAAATCACATATACGCATGAAATTGACGTTATTACAAACCGTGGAATATTGCCTCCAATTTTGAATTTGGTGATGGTTTAAAACATTTAAAACTTAGTTCGTAGGTCTTCAGTAAACAATTCCGTTTACTCATTTCAAGGCAAAAATTATAAAAAAAAAAAAATCAAACCAATTAACTCGAAATTATGATGATTGCTATTATTATGTCTTGAAACTTATTTACTTTTTTATTTATACGTCACATTAACGTTTGCTATTGCAGCAATTTACATAGGAAACAGGGAGGAGAACAGGGTCATAAAAACCATTACCGGAGGTCGGCTGAAAGCCATACTAGACAATGAATCATATAACAATCAAAACTAAGTCGTGATGTGTCTAATCATAGATATTATTATAATTATTTGTCTGTGGGGAGGGAAATCCTACGCTATCCAAAGCCTCACTGGGCCCATATAGCTACCTCAAGAAAAACAACAACAAACCGGGTCTAGAACCGGGAAAATCCAGACCCCGATCTAATCCATCTAAGATTCACCGCAGTCCGAATAAATCGGACAATAACCTTAAGCGGAAATAGCCTAAGCTCTTCCACAGACATCCTATTCCGACCATAGGTCCTGAACCTAGTTTTCTCACAACCCAGGCCCATAAGATGGATGGGTGTTTCCTCGTCTGTCTCACAGACTCTACAAAATGGATCCGGCATGAGCCCCATTATGTAGTGATGTCTCCTTAAAACACAATGTCCAGTAAGAGATCCAACCAGATGCCTGAGAGCGCTCCGTGAAAAACACTGCAATGTCTCACTAATGGCCTTGTCCGGACCACCGATGAGCATTTTGGACTGCCGAAAACTAACTGAGCTCATTCATAAGGATGAATGCTGTGAAGCTGTCAATGGACCGGAAGCCTGACAGACATGTGCCAGAAGACACGCCAACAGCAGGCTCGGGACGAATGAAAGGAAGAGAGGCGCCTAATTTGGCAAACCTATCCACCTCCTCCTCCTCCCCATGTGACCTGGCACCCAGACTAGAAGCACATCCTTCAGAGAAGAAAGCTCTTCCAGTCTTTTAGAACATTCTAACACCAACCTGGAAGTGAAGACACATGAACTCAGCGCCTTCAGCGCAGCCTGGCTGTCCGAGCAGATACAAACACCTTTTAAGTTAGTGTTACGTACCCTTTCATCCAAGACACAACAAAGAATAGCATAAACCTCAGTCTGGAAGACTGTGCGGTCTGTAATGGAGTTGATGAGGAGAGAAATTGGGTTTGATTAATTAGAGAAGCTATGAAGACACTGTTATAATATGGCTATAAGCTTACACAAACTGCACTGGACTTGTAATGATTTTATAGAATAAAGGGTTAGAGTAGAGTTATGACACGATGCGGTGTATGGTTGAATCTGGTAGAGTGAAGATGTCTAGATCTCTTACTGGCTTATATTCAGGTTCTCCCCACTCTAGCCTGCTTAAGTGAGAGAGTACCAGAGAGAGTTTGTTTTCTCTCGGTCGGGGTTGTGTTCTCTCTCTTGCCATTACACGGTCCATTCACCAACAGATACTGCCAAATGATCTCCGATCTCAAAATAGACCACAGCTTCAGACCTACCATCCGATTCTGGAACCGTCCGTGTAACACCGGAAGTAATTATCGGGTATCACGCCAGGCGGACCCAATCTTGACCAATCTTCCATAGAGGGTAACCTGACACTGTAAGAACTAGTCATAGATAAATAGGGGTCGTAAAATAAGACGAAAGAAATTATTGAGGATCGCCGCTAATTTCCGCTTTATTTGGTATGCACCGAGTTTTTGTATAACAAAATATTTAAAAGTCGGCTAGATAAAAAAATGGAAGAACATTTTGAGTATATTTGACCAAAAGAGTGAACAAAAGAATTTTGTTAAAAAAAAGAGAACAAGTTAGATCTCAGGGGACCTCAAAATATGTATTTCCCGGGGAAAATTCTATTACTAAAATTTGACAAGACTTAAAATAAAAAAAAAAAATTCAACAAATTTATTATTTTGTATTCAAACATAGTTGAGATTGAAGCAGGTCATTTCAGTGTAATGTTAAAGATAGAAAATTTTCCGTTTCAGTTCATGTTTTGTAATGAGAAATTCTCCTTTAATCTTTTTTCCTTACTAGGAAAAATTTTAAAGTTCACCCATAAAGTAGAAATTTTCCTCTTATATAAATTTCTTAAAAAAAATAAAAAATCATTATTATCATGTAAAAAAATGTTTGTACGCTTTCATCTGGAATATCGATAAAATATTAAAAAAAAAAGAAAAAAAGAAGTGTATATTAATATATTATAGTTATACTGCATTGTTAAAATTGTAACAAAATAACGCTCTCTCAAGGCTGTCAGTGGCAGTATTGCGATCGTATCAAATTTCGAATTTGTGTTTTCACCGAAAAATTATGTTTTATGAGGTCCGCTGAGTTTGAAAAAAATAACTTCTGATGTGAAACCGTCACACGTATTTTTACTTTCTCTTACACCTCTAGTAAGAGGAAGTATTTGTAATCGTGCCAAATTTTCGATATCGAATTTTCACCGGAAATATACGTTTTAAGGTCCCCTGAGTCCAAATAAGTGATTTTTAGCAAATGGTGTGTGTGTGTGTATGTGACCAGCATAACTCAAAAACGAAAAACCATAGAAAGTTGAAACTTGATATTCCATTTAGGTATCACCATAGGATCTGACAGTACGTTATCTGTCAAAATTCTTCAATCGCTAGTACCACATTACTGAATGTTTTTTTTTCTTTTTTGCATTTTTCTCGAAAGTGGCTCCGACGATTTCCTTCAAACTTGGTATATCAACTACACATTCAAGGAGCTACAACTTTTATTCGAAACATTTCTCTGAGAAAATTCATTTAATGGCAATTATGGAGGAGGGGTGGGGTTAAGTTTTTCTGTAAAGTGATATCATAGTTGATTAAACAATTCTACCATCCAAACAAAATTAATTAGAAATAAATAGATGGCCAAAATTTCGAGTTTCAAGAAAATTAGTAAACCGGAATTGCGCTATTACTGAACAGTTTTTTTTTAAGTTTTTAAAGAATTTCATTAAATTTGGTACACTAACTATAAAATTGTTCAATTATAATTTTGAGAATTGGAGTAAGAGAAAGTTGTGTGTGTGTTTCACACCAGATTTCTTTACTTTATTAAATATCGATTTGGTTTTCAATGTTTTTGGCATTCTCTTCTAAACTACCATTAAATCATTCTACCATCTGGCTGGGTAGGCATTTGTCGCCCTATCTCTTCAATATTTATGTTAAGACTAAGAAAATTTTTTTACTTTCTCTTACTCCTAGTAAGAAGAAGTACTGTAATCGTGCCAAATTTTCGATATCGAGTTTTCACCGGAAATATCCGTTTTGAGGTCCCCTGAGTCCAAAAAAGTGGTTTTAGAAAATGGTCTGTGTGCGTGTATATATGAACAGCATAGCTCAAAAACGAAAAATCGTAAAAATTTAAAAACCTGATACTCCGTTTAGGTATCACCATGGGATCCGACAGTGGGTCATCTGTCAAAATTACTCTACCGGAAGTACCACGTTACTAGTTTTTTTTTTTACTTTTTTTGCTATTTTCTCGAAAATGGCTCCAACGATTTTCTTGAAACTTAGCATATCAAGTGCACATAAAAAAAGGGCTACAACTTTTATTTGAAACATTTCTCCGGGAAAAAATTGATTTAAGGGTACTTTTGGGGGGGGTGGGATAGGGTTAGGTTTTCTTCTAAAATGTTATTTCCGTTTATTACACAATTCTTTCATCTAATATTAATTACAATTAAATATGTTGTTGAAATTCCGTACCGTGAACAAAATCGGAGACCGGAAGTGCGATTTTCCTGAAATGTATTTTTCAGTTTTCTGGTATATTCTCGAAAACGGCTCCAACGATGTTCTTTAAAATAGTAATGTGTACTATACACATATAAAGAGCTACAACTTTTATTTAAAATATTTCTCCTGATATTTTCATTTAATGGGGCTTTTGGTGGAAGGGTGGGGTTATGTTTTCCTCTAAAGTGTTATCATAGTTGATTATACAATTCTATTAAAACAAAATTAATTAGAAAATAAATAGTTGGCCAAAATTCCGAGTTTCAAGAAAATTAATAAACCGGAAATGCCTTTTTACTTAACCAGTTTTTCAGTTTTTTCGACAAACTCCGATGAATTTCATTAAATTTGGTACACTAATTATAAAATTTGTCAATTTCAATTTTGAAAACTAGAGTAAGAGAAAGGTGTGTGAGTGTTTGACACCAGATTTTTTGTCTATAATTATTACAATTCTAATATAAAATTCTTTAATATAGGAAGTTTTAATAAATGATAGTTAGGAGTGCATTCCGCAAAAATAAAGTTGCCAGAGATGATATTTGTTTAACCTCTACTTCTTTTAAATTACCCAATGAACACGATAGTATTTGTTTTGAATATATCCCTTACACAATTGAGACTCAGAAGATCGCCTCTACATTTCATTATCATGCTTTATGTATTTTTGATCCACATTGCCATTTACGTAACTAACGTCTTTGGACATTCTGGTTCCTCCCTACTTATCCAATCTGAAAAGCCAATTTTCACTTTCTCTTACTCCTAATCGTGTGAAATTTTCGATATCAAGTTTTCACCAGAAATATCTGTTTTGAGGTCCCCAGAGTCCAAAGAAGTGAGTTTTAGCAATTGATCCGTGTGTGTGTGTGTGTGAGACGTATATCTTTAAAAAAAAAAAAATCGTCGAACGAATCTTCAAACTTCACTTTTTTGTTAAAGTGTGTATCAGGAGATCTGACAATAAGCTTTTCGTAAAAATTGTTTAACCGGAAGTACCCACTTTAATGAATGTTTTTTTTTAAAGATTTTCTCGAAAATGGCTCTAACGATTTCCTTTAAACTTGGTTTATAAAGTACACATACTAACATCTACAACTTTTAATATTTGAAACATTTCTCCGGGAAAAAATTCATTTAAGGGTTCTTTTAGGGGGGTGGGATAGGGTTAAGTTTTCTTCTAAAATGTTATTTCAGTTTATTACACAATTCTCTCATCTAAATATTATTAATTAGAATTAAATATATTGTTGAAATTCCGTGTGTGAAGAAAATCGGATGACCGGAAGTGCGTTTTAAGTGAAAAGTATTTTGCAGGTTTCTGCTATTTTCTATATAACGGCTCCAACGATTTGCTTTAAACTACGATTGTGAACTACATGTTTAAAGAGAGATAACTTTTATTCGTAACATTTTTCCGGATAAAGTCATTTAAGGGGGCTATTTGGGGGTGGGGGGGTGGGGGTTATGTTTTCCTCTAAAGTGGACAAAAATAATGTGGAATAACCAAAATTCTACTATCCATAGAAAATTAATTAGAAATAAATAGATATTGCCAAAATTTGGAGTTTCCAGATAATTAGTAAACCGGAAGTACGTTTTTATTGAACAGTTTTTTTTTTAATTTTTGCGATATTCTTCATAAAAACACCAATGAATTTTATTAAATTTGGTATACTAACTATAAAAATTTTCTCAATCACAATTTTGAAAACTGGAGTAAGAGAAAGTTGTGTGAGTGTTTCACACCAGATTTTTTTTTTTATTGTGCACAGTCAACGGCTATTATTTTCACAAACTTTCACAACTGAAAATTGCAATATTTTTTTCTATAATATAGTTAAAATTTAATTGCAAATTGTAACAATGTATTGTAACATGACAACCGGTTTTCAAGTATTTAAAGTAATTTGGAAGATTGTGTAGTAAATAAAAAAGGTTTTTTTGAAGAAACACCTCTATTACTTTCTCAATTTTCTCATAGTATTTATACCACCCCCAGACACCTGGCCAACAATACTTACAATACTTCTTATCATAGCCTTAAATACTTAGCATTCTGAACTTATCGGCCCATCTTTCTTGCATGAGAACATATTCCATATACTATTTACCTGTTAATTTTCCTTTGATATTCTTTCTATCATATTAAACTTTAGATTTAGTTTACCAGTTACAATTAATCTCAGATATTTATATTTGTTCGCTTGATGAGAAATGAAAACCATTTTTCATTTGTACACAATATATCTCGCAAATTTTTTAAAGATAATGAAATACTTTTTTCTTCGTATTTTCAGATTTATTAATAGGTTCCATTTTACAACGGCATATTTGTAAAAATATATTAAAGAAAAATATAAAGTAAAATAAAATAATAATTTTTATTTGAATTAGCATAAAGTTTTTAGTAAAATAGGCCAATTTCTATGCAACTAATGTTGTAGCGAAGAGAAAAAATACTGCTTGGTAGTTAGAAATGTATCTAGTCACGTGATATGTAAACTAGTAGTAGAATAACCAAAATTTAGATATCAGATAAGAATAATTGTCCTCAATAAGTAACACACTATATTGTATTTATGTGTAGGAGTTTTTTATATAATAAAAGATAAAGTTAAAAATATCGTACAGTATTTATTATAGTCGTATACTGAAGATCTTGTCCGACAAAATAGCACATCTAAAAATGGGGGCTTAGAATACATATTTATTTTCATCTATTGATAACTCAACTGATCAAGATAAAGTGTATAAATTATATATATACATAAATTACATGAAAATAAAAAAAAATCTGGTTTGAAACACACTCACACAACTTTCTCTTACTCTATTTCTCAAAATTATAATTGACAGATTTTATAGTTAGAATGGCAAATTTAATGGAATTCGTCGAAAACTGAAAAAAACTGTCCAGTAAAAGCGCACTTCCGGTTTATAAATTTTCTTGAAACTCGGAATTTTGGGCCATCTATTTATTTCTAATTAATTTTGTTTGGATGATAGAATTGTATAGTCAACTATGGTAGCACTTTAGAAAAAAACATATCCCCAACCCTCTTCCAAAAGTACCCTTAGATGAATTTTCCCGGAGAAATATTACAAATAAAAGTTGTAGATCTTTATATGTTTAGTTTATATAATAAGTTTCAAGATAATCGTTTGAGTCATTTTTGAGAAAATCGCGATAAAGTAAAAAAATCATTTTAGTAAAGTTGTAATGTAAACGCACTTTCGGTTATCTGATTTTTTTGAAACTTGGAATTTCAACAACATATTCAATTCTAATTAACATTATTTAGATGATAGGACTGTTTAATAAACTGAAATAGGACTTTAGATGAAAACCTAACCCCACCTCCTCACCCCATAACTGCCCTTAAATGAACTTTCCCAGAGAAAATTTCAAATAAAAGTTGTAGCTCTTTGTATGTGTAGTTGATATAACAACTATAGTTTGAAGACAATCGTCGCAGCCATTTTTGAGAAAAATGCAAAAAAGTAAAAAAAAACAAGTAAAGTGGTACTTCCGGTTGAGGAATTTCGACAGATGCCATGGTGATACCTAAACAGAATATCAAGTTTCAACTTTCTACGGTTTTTTCGTTTTTAGCTATGCTCTTCACACACACACACATATATATATATATATATATATACACACACACAAACCATCTGCTAAAAACCACTTTTTTTGACTCAGGGGACCTCAAAACGGATATTTCCGGTGAAAATTCGATATCGAAAATTTGATACGATTACAATACTTCCTCTTACTATGGAGTAAAGAGATAGTAAAAAGAAATACAATAAAATAATTTCATTTTATAAACATAAGAATCTAATGTGAAACAATCACACAACTTTCTCTTACGGCTTTATCCTATACAATTATAGTGCCAACAACACTGAACTGTTCCAAAATAATAATTAAAAATTTATCGCTACAAATTACGAAAAAACTTCCTAAAATCAAATTTATTCGGTAAAATATTACAAAATGCGAAGGTTTCTATATGTTCAGTTAGCATTCTAAGTTTAAAGGAAATCTTTATAGTCGTTTCCGCACAAATCCCCCCTCCCCCAAACCTCTTCTGTAAAGTTGCATTTCCGGTAAACCAAGTTTCTTCAAATCTGGAATCGTAGCAATGAGTCCAGTGTAAGTTTCTAATTTATAATTATATTATGTAGATATTAGAACCATACATTGTACTGAAGTACTCTTTATAGGAAACCCTTAATGCTACTTTTTCCACAACACACTAGAAAAAAAGAAACTCAATTTCCCCTAGAAAATATTGCAAATAAAAGCGATTGTTATTATATAAATGCAGATTTTATGAATGTTGTACTAATGTTGAATTTTGATAAATAGTGTTGAAAAAGAAAGATCAACTAATTAACAGCCTAGTTATTTATTTTAAGAATACATTTTAGTTTTGCTTCATTTCCTGACGTTTGACATTTTACACGTCATCTTCAGTGGATGTATTATTTATTTTAAAACTTTTGTATTAAAATCTAAAATTGTTACACTTATATTAGAACGAAATTTTCTTATATAGAAAACAAAAAGTACATACCTATGTCCACAAATTGATTGTACCAATCTTTGAAAGTTACAGTTGTGGTGTAGGCGTTATACTAATTTATTATATTTTTTATATATATTTTTCCAGAAACAAAGAACGAGTTGAGGAATTTTGAAGTGGAAAAGTTACTAGTCAGAAATAATTGATTATAAAATTGATATAATCTACGTTATTATTATTAAAAAAATGCCTTGAATAATCTAGTTCCATATTTATTTGTTGTGGTGATTGGTTCCGCAGAGCTGGAAAGCATCAGAGACATTTTCCGTGATAGCGTGCGTCATTTTGTGGTCATCGACCGTTTTCAGGCGTTCGCCCATCTTCAGGATGCGTTTGTCAGACAGTGTGATAACACAGACTTGTTGCACAGAGCAAATTCAGTTTACACCCTGACTAGCCTTTTTAATTGTATTTAAAAAACTAAACTCAAAAACTAGGTCAAGAGGGGTATGATGATGGTGCCTGAGTGGAAAAAGGAAGACGAGTTTGGGTTGTTAATGAGGCAAATTTTTCTTAAAATGGAAAGAACACGTGGGGGTCTAATTTTTAAAGTTGTTGGAGGGAGATTCACTTTAACTAATCAAAATAAATTTAAAATTAAATTTAATTAGATTTAAATTAACATAATTTAAAATAAAGCGATTAAAATAATAAAAATTAAAATAATCAAAACAAATAAACAGCCAAGCAATAAATATGAGCAGTCTGTTAGATGACACTAAACATATTTCGCATTTCACCCTTCTCAATTCACATACGCCATCCACGCACGCATGTATACTTAAATGCGTTTTTTTTTTTAAACTAGCAGATTTAAAACTAAACTAAAACTTCGGGATAACATTTTATGCACGATACATGGGCGATTCCTTCCTCATATTGGAAAATGACATAGTCATAGTCATAGACAAATTATTACATTACCTTAACCACATAAACCACAAAATAAAATTCACGTACGAAAAAGAAACTAACAACAACCCCAACTTCTTAGACATAATATTCACAAGAAAGGACAATAAATTGGAATACGGAATACACAGAAAACCAACCACCTCTGATGCTATCATACCGCACAATTCCAACCACCCTCCCCAACACAAACTAGCTGCTCTAAGGTAACTGACGAACAGACTCAAATACACACCACTCACACCCACGAACCACACACAAGAATTGCAAACAATCTACAACATAGCAGAGAACAATGGGTACAATGCGAATATCGTTAATAAACTCCTCAAAAACGAACCACACCACCAAAATAGGACTGACAAAGAAACAACAGACAAATTTGCCACTTTCGCATAAATCAGACCACGTACAAACTCACAAATTTTTCCAAAAAACTGGGCATCATACATCTTTCAGAACAAACAACAAATTAGGCAACAAAATCCGCAATCGTTCACTGACGTGTATAACAGCAGTGGGGTTTACGAGTTGAAATGCCCGGATGTAACAACATTTACGTGGGGCAGACAGGCAGAAAAATCAGGGAACGATTTACCGAACACCAGATCAGATCATACAAGTACAACAAAGTTGACTCAAATTATGCCAGGTCACCTAAACACAAACAAACACAAACCTGATGACATCACGACCACGATGAAGCTAATACATTCTGGCCACAAAGGACGACGACTTGACATAACAGAACAACTCATAATATATAAATACAAGACGAAAAAATTTAATAAACGAACAGACAAAATTTTGCGAATGAACCATTATTCAAAACACTCTTCCCACAATAGCAATAAAAACGCAATTAACAGTACAAATAGTATACATGGACCAAATAGTTCTTAAACAGATTTTAGTTTAGTTTTAAATCTGCTAGTTTAAAAAAAAAAAAAAAACGCATTTAAGTATGCGTGCGTGCATGGATGGTGTATGGGAATGTTGTGTGAAAGGTGAAATGCTGAGTGGAATGCATAATTATAAAAAACTTACCCTGGGAGGTTCCTCCAGAATCTCCTCCAAAGAAAATCAATTTTTCCGGGTAAATATTTAAAAGAAAATTATCATTGATAAAATGTTAAATTAACACCCAAGGTTGAAGTAGATGATTTCTTTAAGTAGAAATGATCCCTATTTTATAACAACTACAAATATATAATTTTAAAAAATCTGGTGTAAAACATTCACACAACTTTCTCTTACTCCAGTTATCAAAATTATAATTGACAAATTTTATAGTTTGTGTACCAAATTTATAGAAATTTGTCGAAAACTGAAAAAAACTATTCAGTAAAAGCGCACTTCCGGTTTACTGATTTTCTTCACACCCGGAATTTTGGCCAACTATTTATTTCTAATTAATTTCATTTGGATGATAGAGTTGTATAATCAAGTATGATACCACTTTAGAGGAAGCTGTAACCCTACCCCTCTCCTAAAAGTGCCCTTAAATGAATTTTCCCAGAGAAATGTTTTATATAAAAGTTGTAGATCTTTGAATGTTTAGTTCATATGTGTAGTTTCAAGAAAATCGTCGGGGCCATTTTTGAGAAAATCGCGAAAAAGTGAAAAAATCATATATTAGTAAAGTGTTAAAAAACGCACTTCGGTTATCCGATTTTTTTGAAACTTGGAATTTCAACATATTCAATTCTAATTACATTATTTAGATGATAGAATTGTTTAATAAACTGAAATAGCACTTTAGATGAAAACCTAACCCCACTCCTTCCCCGTAACTGCCCTTAAATGAATTTTCCCAGAGAAACATTTCAAATAAAAGTTGTAGCTCCTTTGTGTGTGTAGTTGATATACCAAGTTTGAAGATAATCGTCGGAGCCATTTTTGAGGAAAATGCAAAAAAGTAAAAAAGTCAACTAGTAAAGTGGTACTTCCGGTTGAGGAATTTTGACAGATAACGCATAGTCAGATTGCATGGTGATACCTAAACGGAATATTAAGTTTCAGTTTTCTACGGTTTTTCGTTTTTGAGCTATGCTGTTCACATACACACACACACACACAAACACACACACAGACCATTTGCTAAAAACCACTTTTTTTGACTCAGGGAACCTCAAAACGGATATTTCCGGTGAAAACTCGATATCGAAAATTTGACACGATTACAATACTTCCTATATTCTCCTCTGCTCTTTCTAGTGTAGATGCTTTGGATTTCATTAATGGTAAAAATTGGCTAGCCTTAGCGAACTTCATTCATTCAGCCTTTGCCCTCAGATCAAAATTGATGAGCCACAGCTCTTATGGTCTGGTAGGCATTGCCTCATTCATATCTTTTCATCACGGGGCAAGTTTCTTAAACAATAATAATACTAATAATAATAAAATAATAATAAGGGCCTTTACCAATCTACATAAATGTACGTAATAACATGTATATAATTAATCCACTGTTTTATACTGTTAAAATGTTCTTTATTTATTTTTTATATCCACGGGTGTGTTCTGTGTTTTATTCGTATAAATTGTATGCGTTCAGTGGTATTGAGCAGAAATAATTCAGAGGAGTATATTTTCTTTAAGTATTGATTTTATTATTATTTAATAATTTTTCTTTATATTTCTTTAAGAGTTTTCCTTAAATATTGCAGACTCCACACTGACGGTCATGGACCATGTGTATTTGTCTTTATATTGTACCTATTATGATACATTGTGCTTTTTGTGTATAAGTATATATAAGTGTACATTTCTTATGAATTTTATACATTTAAAAATAATAATTAAAAAAAAATGTAATGTTTTGAGAATATGAGTATTGTATAGAATGCAAAATAAAGACTTTTTTCTTCTTCTTCTTCAATACTTCCTCAAGGTAAAAAAGTGGAGTTATGTCACCAATGTTATTTTAACAAGAATTAAAGATTGTTGAATGACTTCTTAGACCAACTTTTCAATAATTCTTAAAGCAACCTGTTCAGATCCAAAGTCTATGTGATTAGGGCGCAGATTTGTAAGAATATTGCGAGGAATGAACCTACTTGGATGACTTAAACAAGTAAATCGCTTTATAGCCTACAGTTCAGTTCACAAGTTACAACTTGCAAGTATATCGGTGATGTAAAAAAAATGCTTTTAAAAGATTTATATATCAAGTTTATAACCCCCCACTCCAAACAAAAATAAAGGTAAACAGATTACTGTTTGAAAATATTCCCTTAATATAAGATTTATGAAATCTTTCCATATGAACTATTTTTTTCAAAAGATTTTATTTATTTATTTATATTCTGTCTACAAGGATCTACGGACATTGAATGGCAAAAACATAACAGTTGATCAAGTCAGAGTATCCCAAGGTCTAAACTCAATTTAGAAAAGGAAATGCGTGTTAGTTTATTTGAAATATTGTGCTATATAGAGCGAAAATTTATGTACTTGTGTTTATCCTTCTCACTGAATAAATAATACATGGCCCCCCCTCCTAGTACTTGTTTCCTTCTTTAGCTGGCCAGCCTTTTTTTTTCTATATAGTTTATTATTGGCCTTTTTATTATAGGATTGCATAATTTAGTGTCATAAAAAAAAAAATCTGTAAATTTATTATTTTAAGGAACTATTATTGGAATAATTCCTATAAAATTCTGAATAAAAGAAAAACCATCTGATTTGAAATAAACTCACGAATTTCAATTAGGCAGTTAATTTACGAGGGGAATTAATAAGAACGAGACGAATCGCTGTAACTCAAAAACGATTTATTTTATTTATTTAATCAATACAAAACTTTGGCTAGTTTTCAACATAGTCCCCAGCAACATTTATACACTATTCCTCTGGCATTATATTCTTTGGGTTGATCTCCAAGCCACTGATTTTTAACTTCTTCAATGGATTGAAAATGCCTCTTTAAGGGGTCCAAACAAATGGAAGTCCGATGGGGGTGAGGTCGGGGCTTTAGAGGGGATGTCGAAGGATCTCCCATCCCACTTTTTGAAGTCTTTCTTGAGTTAACTGTGCCGTGTGTGGGCGCGCATTATCATGTAGCAAAATCCGCGACGACAGTCAAGAGTCCACGACGATTCGTTTGAATGGCAGACCTTACTTTGTTTGTGAGCATATCACTGTAATACTGGCTGTTGAACGTCCGCTGATCGTCACAATAAATAGGCCCCTGCAAATCCCAGAATACTCTAAGCATATTTTACCTGCAGCCGGCTGGGTATTGAATTTCTTTCGAGTGGGAGAACCTGTGCTTACACTCAAGGCTTTGTCGCTTAGATTTCGGCTCAAAATGTGTACCCATGTTTCCTGAAATCTTTCTTTCAACTGTTGACTGATTTGAAACCTCATTTCTGTGTGGGCATCAGTAAGTTGTCTTTGAACCCATCTCGCAAAAGTTTTCTTGTATTGCAACTTATTCTGAATAATGTTATGGTCAGTTTCAACACCCGCGTGCACTTCTTCAGCTATCATTTCAACATTAATACGCATGATGTCCTGAATTAACGCGTTAATGCAAGATTCGGGGGAGGAAGTTTCAACTTCAACCGGTCCTCCACTTCGTTACTCGTCACAGACACATAGTCGACCACTTTCAGATTGTTCTACCCATTCGTAAACGTTCGAATGGTTCAAACAATTATTCCCGTACATTCTTTCTTGGATTTCACTCTATTGATACCCTCTGCAACTAAAAATCTAATCACTGAGTGTTGTTCTTCTGAGATGCAATGCTCGAGCCAACTCGCCATTGTTAAATGAATACATTTGAGGTTATGCCTACCAATTAATCTCGAATAGCTGATGAGAAACTAAGTACAAGGATGCCAACTTGACTCACTGAAACTATTGTATAGATTAAACAAACCGTTTCTGAGCTACAGCGATTTATCTCATTACTTATTGAATGACCCTCGTAGTTAGAAAAGTTCATACATTTTCTTCTTCAACTTAAAATTTTTACAGTCAAACTAAAGTTGCTCTAACATAATGTTTACATTGAAATACTATAAAGCAACGCCTAGATCAAACTCCAAACATTTGAAATTTAACGGCAACAGCTTCCCCCTCCAGAATGCGCCCAAAAATAATTTTTTTCTCTTTTTCAAATAAAAGTGAAAAAAATTAGCCAATATAAGATGAATTTGCCAAAAAAAAAGCTCTCTGTTTAATTGCACTTTCGATTAATCGATTTTCTTTAAATTTAAAATTCTAGCATTTAATGAACTTTAATATTAATATGTATTTACTTGTTACATATTTATTTATGCAGTTGTACATATTCAATAAACCAATTAAAAAAAATATATATTAATATAGATATGGTAGAAATATACATTTTATTGAATTGGTACTTTAAAGGGAAGCTCTTAACTATGCAGCTCCATAGTTCCCCCCCCCCCCAAATAGAACTAATTTTTCTGGGAAAAGGTTTTTAATAAAAGTAATTGCAATAGTTATTGTTTGCACATATGGAAAATCGTTGGAAAAGTTTTTTGAAAATAACTGAGAGAGCCAATCAATAGATAAGTATTTTCAATTTGACAGATATAATATAGGGTAAAGTTAGGATAGAAGACGGACATTTCAAAATTATGCCTTGTATTAAAATATAGGTGATATATATTAATGAGATAATGCTTATAACTACTATTATCTAAAAAAAAAAAAATGTTATTTGTCGAAATAAAGACATCCTCAATTTATTCCAGAAACAAAATACAAATACACTACACTTGACCTCTCCTCTGTGATGAAACATGGCTGATCGACATGAAACTTGGAAACACTGTCTATGAATCCAACTTTAACTGCAGCATTGGAAATCATTCATTTCAATTGCAATTAATATAGTATATAAAAATTTACTAATGCGATATGAAAATTCAGGTATGCACCAGATATAGCTGATGCGTATAAATACTTCGTAGAATACAGAACACACAAAATAACTGAAGAATTTTGCAATACGTTCGCTTGTAATCTCTCTACCGTTCGAATAACTTGCATGACGCCATGTGGAGGCAAACAAGAGAAGTAAAGCCTGCGTCTTCTTCCCAACATCCCATTATCTCTCCTAGCTGTACCGTATACTATCTCGAGGTCATTCACCCTACGGTAATAACGCATAACATATTTCTCAATGACAAAAAAATGTATTGATTGTAATGTTTCCTATTTTGAGTAATAAAGATGTGTTTGAGCCTAATTATAATGATTTCAAATTCATGGTCTAAAACCCGCAATTACTTTTACACCGAAACCTTATACCTCTGATCATAAAGCACTGCCTGATGGTAAAGAATACAGTCACACACAGTTAGCTCGTAAATCTTCAAGTTAAACAACGTATATTTATATGTGACGTTAGAGGCAACGAAATATTCAATAAAAAGTCCAAGTTTCATGAAGCTTTATCAATTGATAGTGTGATAGCTACAGTAAAAAAAAGCAGTGGTTGACACCAGTTTGAGCCTTTCGCTTGAGGATGATTTCCTTTTAGGCATTTGATTTTCTGCCAAAAATAGCAGATGGCCTGCCCAATAAGAACATCAACAATTTGATTGCTTCACAGCATCCGCCTTCTTAATTTGTTTAAACTCTTTAAGGTCCTGAGATGGATGCAAGAAATTATATCTATTTTAATTTGAAATATCAAAATTAGGAAGAAAAATGCGAGCACGTTGGCAAAAGAGTACACGCAGGCAGAAGAGTACAGTTACTGGAAAAGTTCATGAACCTTGATGGCATTGTTCTGCCCCCTTCTTCTCACAGAGGAGGAATTGCACGAACAATTAGAAGACATTCCTTCAAGAGAGTTTTGGTGTAGACACCAAGAACACATCAGAACTGTGCCAGTTTATGTAATAACATAAGAGTTTATTCCAATTAATTTCAGTATACTTATAAGCATATTATTGAGATATTTTAAAGTAACTTTCACTTAGAGAATTTATCTATTTTAAAAACAGTGTTATCTCTTGATTATTTCTAATACTTCACCCTTTTAAGCATATATAGGATCAATCTGCGATCGTCACGGAGCGCATTTTCGATTTTTTCCACAATTTCGTCAGTCACAATTGAAGGTCTTCCGCTCCTCTGATCATCATGCACAGACGTACGACCGTTTTTAAACTCGCGACACCACTTGAACACACTCGTACGATTCATAGCTTTATCACCATATGCAGTTTTTACCTCATTATAAACCTCAACCGGAGTTTTTCCATTCCAAACGAGATAACGGATGACGCCGCGTATTTCACACTTGGCGCGAGATGGGATTGACATTTTTCACGAAACGTATTGTCGCGTCGACAGTTCTCAACGTACTGACCTCGAACCGGTCTCGTTGCGGAGGGGAGGAATCTGGCTACACGATAGTGTAGCCAATATGTCGAAAACAAAATCCCTCCGGCCGTGAGAGCCTCAGTACACTTACTTACTGGACATGCCTCGTACTTACAAGCCCTTTTACTAAACCGCTCAAGCCACTACAAGCCACGACTACAAACACACAAACACACAACATCACCAAATACATTTCATCCAAAAGATGAGCAATCGGGAGTTCTAATATTTTTTAGTCACATTTAGTTGGCAAGTAATTTTTATAATTCATTTCTGTCCAAGAGTTTCTTCCGACATCCAATCTCTTTGACGGCAGTTAAAATGCGATATTTGTAAGCTGATATCATATATTTTAAACGCCACTACTAATTACTGATATGTACACCTTCCACTGTACACTCTCGGATAGGGTGTACTGGAAACCTCGTGTTCCATTATATTTTCTCCATGATATTGTGTTCCATTTTCGTAACTAACTTTACTTCTCATAGTTTATTCCAGTGAGGTTCACCTCATATAATTACTTGTTCAAAACTTTATACTTACTATATATCCTTCCAGCTTACTTTTCTACGTGACGGTATTGTTAATATAGCGTTCTTCTCTTTTTTCTCTTCATACATTTTTTTTTTCGGCCTTCATACTTCTGTTATGATATACTTCTTTTTTTTCGAGACTTTTTGGTTTCAAATTTGTTACTTTAATGAATGGAAAATCCTTTATAGAAAAATCTTGAATGAAACGTCCACATAGAAGGTAAATCTACAAGAAAATTTATTATTTCACTTCCATAAAAATCATGTCAAAAACATATTTACTAGTTTTGATTGAAAACGGTGTAATAAGGTGTCGGCGATTAGCATGATATTTCATTATTATTGGTAGACATTCTGCGGTAACTTCTTCAGTGATCTAGTAGAAATCTTGTGGGAGGGAGCTCCTCTACTAGAGTACGTATTTGACACCTATCATGATATTTTAAGCGTATATATGGTAACGTTTTTCCCTCTAGACTAGCTACTGCAACTAGTTTTAAGTGGGTTCGTGTAGATAAAATACTCTAAACTTCAATAAAGAAAACACCAATTTATTGTTATACACAATAAATTACAAATTATACCACTTACTAATAATTACTTCACAGTTTAATTCCACTAAAGTTCACTTTGTTCACGTTTTATACACTTTTTACAAACTAGTGACTTCGTTTGTAACTGAAAAACTCTCTCAACTCTCTGTGGTCCCTCTATTTATACCGGTAGAGAACCTTCTAGACTCTTCTCAATTCTTCCAGAGAGAACTAGAGCGCCGCCAGCGCTTCCTGCAGCCACTAAGAGAACCTGCAGGTACCTGCCTTTATTCCTAGATGGCACCACTGGCTGCGTTACAATATATTAAATTCTGGGTGGATTTTCTACTTGGCTTATAAATTTTATATTGAAGCTATATATAATAACAAGCATAAACAGTCATTTGCTATGCCATCAAGGTTTGGATTAAAGCTGCTCTTTGGCTGAGAACTTCATTGCTTCACTATATCACTACTGAGAAGTTGTTATTGAAATAGAACAAGTCTATAGAGAATCTCTCAAATTGATTGCGATGAATTACAGCATCTGCGTAGTTTGGCTAAAAAAAAAAAATCTGGTCTGAAACACTCACACGACTTTCTATCACCCTAATTAGTAGATTTAATCAAGAAATTTACTTTACAATGTTTAATTAGGCTGGCCATAAAAATGATGGTGAGGATTTTATTTGTATTCAGGCGTGGCTTATCTGGAGCGCTCTATAACCAAACCACAGTATATATCCAAATGTAGGAAGCATTCCACGTTTAACGGTAACAATTGCACTTCCGGTAAACTAATTTTCTTAAAAATTGTAATTCTTTGAAGAAATGTGACTTTAATGTGTAATAATATTATATAGTTGGTAAAAAGCATACATTACATTGAAGTGGTACTTTTTGAACGAAAAGGGTAACGCTACTGTTTCCTCAGAATCCCTCATCAAGAAATCAATTTTCCCGAGAGATTGTTTCAACTAAAAGTGGTAGGTTTTCATGTGTATAGCTATTACACGAAGTTTAAAGAAAATTATTGGACCCTTATTGAGAACTTCACGAAAAATTTAATAATAATAATAAAATAAAAAAAAATTATTTGTAAAATAGTCTTTTGAATAACCAATTTTTGCTTTCTCTTACTCCTAGTAAGAGGAAGTATTGTAATCGTGTCAAATTTTCGATATCGAGTTTTCACCGGCAATATCCGTTTTGAGGTCCCCTCAGTCCAAAAAAGCGGTTTTTAGCAAATGGTCTGTGTGTGTGTGGTGTGTGTGTATGTGAACAGCATAGCTCAAAAACGAAAAACCGTAGAAAGTTGCAACTTGATATTCCGTTTAGTTATCACCATAGCAACTGACAGTGGGTCATCTGTCAAAATTCCTCAACCGGAAATACCACTTTCTTTTCTTTTTTTTTTACTTTTTTGCGATTTTCTCAAAAATAGCTGTGACGATTTTCTTTGAATTTGGTATATCAACTACACATACAAAGAGCTACAACTTTTATTTAAAACATTTCTCTAGGAAAATTCATTAATGGCACTTTTAGGGGAGGGGTGAGGTTATGTTTTTCTCTAAAGTGATATCATAGTTGGATTATACAATTCTATCATCCAAACAAAATTAATTAGAAATAAATGGATGGCCAAAATTCCGAGTTTCAAGGAAATTAGTTAACTGAAAGTGCGCTTTTACTGAACTTTTTTTTTTCAATTTTCGTCGTATTTGAATTAATTTGGTACACAAACTATAAAATTTGTCAATTATAATTTTGAGAACTTGAATAAGAGAAAGTTGTGTGAGTGTTTCACACCAGATTTTTTTTCAAATTTGGTATAGTGCTTCTATGTACTATATTGTAATATTATATAGAAGATAGAACCATAGATTTACTGATGTAGTACTTTATAGGAAAGTTTAACCTCCCCCCCCCAAAATTAATTTTCCTTAAAAAAATGCCTCAAATAAAAGTGATAGGTGCCTATATATATATGTGTGTATATATATATAATTTATTTATTTATAAAGTATGACGTTCAAAGAAAATCATTGAATTTTGGGAAAAATCACGAAAAATTGGAAAAAAAAAAACAACTATTCAGTAAAGACGCAATTCCGGTTGATGGATTGTCAGATGCATTGAGATAACTCAACTGAATATCAAGAATGAACTTCCGGTAGAGAAGAGATAGAGAGAAAGAGAGTGAGAGAGAGTATATCTGTGTTAGAGACACAATAACCTAAAAACATATTTACTTTTTTTCGTTCTCAGCGGACGTCAAACCAGTATTACCACCTGTGAGAGTTCAATATCAAAAATTTGATACGATCGCAATGCGGTATTCCAGAGTAAGAGAAAGTAATAAAAAAATTGTTGTGGTTGGTTTCGCTGTGCTGGAAAGCATCAGATATTTCTTCCGTGATAGCCTTCTTCCTTTTTGTGGTCATCAACCGGTTTCGGGCGTTCGCCCATCATCAGGAACTTTTTGTCAAACCGTGTGATAACATAGATTTGCTCTGTGCAAATCTGTACAAAATAGAAGCGGAAGATATCTCTGATAATAACAAAATATTTGTTTTTAGCGAATGGTCTGTAAGTCTGGTTATATATATATATAGGGGAGGGATTAGCTAAGGGTTAGCGGATTGGACTCCCACGGGAGGTCACGGGTTTGAGTCCAGGCTACCTTTAGATTTTTTCTTTCTAGGAGCCTCTACAGCTCACTTTCGGTGATGGATAGTGTTGTTTGTAGCGAGAGAACACTGTCCGGAGGCCGGCAGTGCACTGAGAAAGTTCCGGGTGCTAATGACCGTAGATGTTGACGCGCCTTAAATAAATAAAATATATATATATATATTGTAACGTGTAGCTCTTTGGGAGAGATAATAATAATAATAATATAACTCATGATTTTATATTAAGTGTAATGTATTAGTTAAAATACATTTAATATTAGTTACTATTTTGTGCAATCTGAAGATTGGGTTTTTACGAAGGTTGGGTGAAACAATGAGGGACATTTAGAAATACCTTTGGTTACAATAAAAGGGAATTTCCCTTCCTTCTACTCTTCAATGGAGGGAGGAAGTATATATTATATATATATATATATTATATCAAATTTTTGTAGAGAGAAAAAAAAGAAGTGTTTAATAATCAAGAGATGTAAGTGCTAAAGCCCAACCTTCAGATCGGAGATACCAATAATTTGTAAGTTTTTAATTCCTCCAAAATGTATCTAATGTAATTTACAGACAAATGAAATATGTTTATATTTTATCTATTTATTTATTTGAATAATATATATTTCTATTTAAGTTATTCACCTGTGTATTTATTATCCCTCCACTGTTCAGATAAACACAGACCTCACAGATCTCTTTAGAGAAGATACTCAATATGAATTATAATAATTATATATTAATATATCTAATTTAATTTATTTCCCGCTAAAACATAACATTACAATATATATATATATATATATATGTGTGTGTGTGTGTGTGTGTGTATATATTTTTGTGAATGATCTTAAATAGGAAAAATTGCTGGAACCTTAAACTTGATATACATACTTCAACACTAAGATTTCAATTTCAAGAGAAATGCGACTTCACTGAATGGTATTTTCTTTTGTATTTCAAGATTTTCTCGAAAAATGAGACGATTTTTTTTTAATAGAAACATATAAAGCCTATAATTTTTATTTGAAACATTTTGTCCATGAAAATTCCTGGTGGTGTTACAAGTTAAGCTTCCCACAAAAATAAGTAATACTTCCATAAAAAGATCGATTTACCATATTTACATGACAATAACGAGTTTATTAAAAATATGGTCTGTAATTCTTCTATGCTTGAAGAAAAATCGATAAACCGGAAGTTTCTGAATCAGGTTTCTAAATTTTTCTGATTTTTGTGTGTGTAGAAAATAATTTCAAGACTTTCCTATAAAAAACTTCGGAAAGCAAACTGTATCACGCAAACCTATCACTTTTATTGAGAATATTTTCTTAAAGTTGCGATAGTAATGCTAAGATGAACAACTAAACGTATATAAAAACTCGAATTTTGATAAAAAGCGAAATAAGCTGCCTTTTAATAGAAAATACCAGGTTTTTAATTAAGTATTTTTAAAATCAAGATTTAATTACATCAAGCTAATATTTCAAGGTCAAAAAGGTGTGGTAAATTTATTGGCATATAACGGATTTACTAGTCAAGTTTGTCAGAAGCAAGTATCATGTTTCTTTAAATATATTCTCTTCATTGACTGCTGCAACATAAGCCCGGCTGCTGCCAAAATTATCTTGACTAGCCAGTAAACTTATGCCTAATAAAAAGTTATATAGGTCAATTTTTATGAATTTATGGCTTTAGGTGAGACTGCAGAACCATTTATTTCTTCGTATTGGAGGAGGGTATATTGTTTCACATTGCCAAAAAGCCCAGTGTCCAAACTCTCTAAATTTTAAATATTAAAATCATTCTTTGATATTATAGGCTTTCTTTTTTAACAGTAAATTTTTTTGAAATTATACTCTCAGTATTAAACACCCTAAATACAACAATGGTCACAATTTTGCGTGTAATTGAATTATTCACTTATTAGAAAATAAATCAATCAGTTTGAATGGGACGATAAGAAAGCTATTCAAAGTCAATTTCCGTTAAATTTGCCTCTACAGTTTTTCCACTGACCTTGAAATTAAAAAACCAAAAACAAAAAAATTAATAACAAAATGGCGGTAAGAAATATTCATATCACTTTCTGTTTCTATATTTCACGACTCTAAGAATTTTTTTTTCTCGTACTCGCTATTTTTATCACATAATTTTTTTGTTTATAATTAAATATTTTTGTAAAAATACTTGCCGAGAAAGATGTTACAAATAATAGTGATAGATTTTGACCTGATTAATTAGAATACAAAAAAAAAAAATTGTAGGAACTGTTTCACGAATAAATCATAAAAACTTAGATCTATCAATTCGATAAAATGAGGCTCTGGTTGATATTTTTGTCATCACAGTTTCGTATCGAGTGATACCTAAAATATTCCTCGATTTTTTTTTCCTTAAGTTATTCATTAACAATTCTTTAAAAAAAATTGTTTTTCGTGATTACAATACTTTCTGTAACGATAGTTAAAAACATTATATTCACAAACGCTATTGTCTCATTCTATATAAATTTCTGCCACTTTTACGAACGTAATTTCCTTGTAATTGTAGTAATAACAATAATATAATATGAAAAAAAAAAATAGATATTTCATTACTTGCATAGTCTGATAAAACTAATTACACTATAATTTGCATAATAATTTCATTCCATTATGCATTTTGTTTTGTGAGTCTGATATATTGTTAAATGGCACTTAAAAAGAATTTAATTTCGTGAATAAATACCTAAATGCTATCCTAGATAACTGTTTCTCTATATAGGTATTAAATAATATATGAAATAATTATTATTTAAATAATACACTTTTCCAAGAAGAGCAAATGATAGGGTCTTAGTGAAAGTTTAGAAACAGATAACTTTTTACCTCCTTTTACCGCTTTGGCTTTACGGATGTTTTGCAGATCTTCTTCTAATCCATATGGTACTTCAGCAGCACTTTTCTTCTAATTTCATGAAGGATCTTCTATCATTGAAACTATAAATATGATCATTAAAACCTAATAATTTCTACAGAGGGTTCTTTATTTCAGGTATTTCCATCATTTGCCAGGTAACATTCCGTATTCTCAGTCTCCTGAGTTTGCTCATTTCATATTGTATTGCGGACCTTTTCATAAAGTTAATGTCTTCCTTTCGCTTGGATACAAAGGGCTTCGGAATGAAAACAGTTCCCTTTAATTATAATGATTATACTCTTATACTAAGGGTTGACCTTACCCGACAGTGGCAGGAAATGATGATCGTGATGATGATATTCTAAGAATGAAACACACTGATGCATTTTTACTCAGAATCTATATTATATTTTAGTTTTACTGAGTAAGCAGCCGAGTTAGTTGTTTGAGAATTGCCGAGCGAACAGCATAAGGAAGCTTTGCACTGTAGCATTGGTGAGCGGTGAATTCTTGATCTTTTGGCAGAGTAATTTTAACATACTCAAGAGTACTTTGTTACGTATGATGGGGCAGAGGAAGGTAACGAGAGGATTTTGATTAGTGAGTTAGTGAAGCTAGGTTTGTTGTTCTTGGTATGTACTCCATGTAAAACCTGTGTTAAGAGTATATTTGTATGGTTGTTTGTTAATTGATGTTTATAATTAAACTGTGATTAAATAGTTCGTAATTTTGTTTCAAATAACACATATTCCATTTTTTAATTAGGAATTTAAACAAAATTCGGCAATAAAAAAATTTATAGTAATTTTATACCCTTAATTATAAAATAATAATTATATAAATTATAATATAGGCGAGTCCATTAAATACATAAAATCGTGAGTTATCTAGCGCTAGCGTGATACAGAGAGCTATGTTTAGAAAAAAATATTACATGGAAAACCGAGATAAGCGAGGAAATAGTGCTGCGCTGGAAAGGATGGCCAGGAAATGAGATTTCCCAAAATTGGAAAGCAGCAACGATAGAAGGAAATGAGGATGATAAATAAAGATTTTTTTTATTTTTATTTTTAATTTTTCTAGAGAAAGCTGATTTTAAAAATGTTCGTAAGCTTTCATTTTGACTTTTCAGAATTTTGTATCGTTCCACCAACTTTTTCTGATATTGTGCAAATTTATAGTAAATTAGCCATAAGAAAATTTATAGTAATTTGGGCATAAACTCCTGGTATAATTACTTTTTCTTACTGTTATAGATGTAGATTGTTGTAGGGGATTATTGCACTGCGACCTGAAAGAACTATTGTGCCCCCTGAAACCTTTTCCAATGCACAGCCGGTCTCCAAGCAGTGTTCTCTAGCTACAGACAACACTGCCCATCACCGAACAGTGAGTTGTAGAGGCTCCTAAGAAGAGAAAATCTAAGGGCAGCATGCTAGATTCGAACTAGGGACCTCCGCGTTGCTAATCCAGCGCGCTACCACTGAGCTAATCGCTGCCTTCTCCTTTGGCTTTCGCCAATTAACTAGGGACAGAGACCCTAGTTTGTATACCTTGCTTGTCCTTGTCTGTAAAGTGTAGATGTATGTAATTTAACTGTATTGTATACTGTTCTAATGAAGTGCATGGAGTACTGAGCTGTGGTAACTCGTGGGGTCGCTACTCCCCAAGTAACTGCATACAACAGATATCCTTTGTGGGCTTCTTACTGTTGTAAAAGGAAATATTGTGATCTTGTCAAATTTTCGAATCGAGTTTTCACCGAATGTACACGTTTTAAGGTATTCTAAAACAAAAAAATTGGTTTTTAGCAAATAGTTTGTGTGGTGCCGCACTTGTCCGTGTGGATATTTACGTATTGTAACGTAGCCACTGGTGGCATCTAGGAGAGAAAGCAGATACCTCAAGTTCTCCTAGTGGCCGCTAGGAAGCGCTGGCGGCGCGCTCTTGCCCTTTCTAGAACAATCTCTAATCTTCTAGACCCTTCTCCACCGGTATAAATGTGGGACCACAGAGAGTTTAGAGAGTTTCTTGTTACAAACGAAGTGTACGTTTGTGAAAAGTGTATAAAATGTGAAAACAAAGTGAACTTTTGTGGTTAGAGTTAGTGTGAAACTAAGTCTCTATACGAGTCTGTGTTGGCACACTGTCTGAAAAACGCATCCTGAAGATGGGCGAACGCCCGAAACCGGTCGATGACCACAAAATGAAGCAGGCTACCACGGAAAATGTCTCTGATAATGTTTCCCATTAAAATGCTATTTAATTTATTATACAATTTTTCATCTAAATTATAGTTATTTGAATTAAAAACGTTGCCAAAAATTTTGATTTTCAATATTTTTCAAACTTCGATAAAATTATTTAATATCACTTTTGTTTGAAATTTTCTCCTGAGAAAGTTTATTTAAGGAGAGTTTTCTGGTGGTTAAGCTTTCCTCAAAAAAATGTGGTTTTTATTAAGTTTAGATTTTCCCATCGATATTACATTGAAGACGACTATTATGATGATTAAAAACTATGTAAATTGCAGTGAGAGAATGTCATGAGAATATTTTTACACCAGAATTGTTTTGTTTTTTTTACTTTCCCGCATTTTACCTTACTGCTGTAAGGGAAATATAATTGCGATCAGCTTAAATATTCATACTACAAATACATGCTTTAAATCGCGTCAATGGTTATCCTTATTATAAACACTAATGAGTATGTGTGTTTGTTCGTGTGTGTGTTTTAAACAGGAAGACGATACAAATGAAAGATAGCAGGAAGCACAAAACTGATATTCCGTTTAGATACCATCATCGCATCTGACACGAAAATTTTTCAGTGAAAATCCGTTAACCGGAGGTGCGACTTGACTGAATTTTTTTTTTTTTTTGCAGTTTCCTCGGGTTAACTAACTCCAATATTTGTTGTGGTGGTTGGTTCCGCAGAGCTGGAAAGCATCAGAGATATTTTCCGTGGTAGCCTGGTTCATTTTGTGGTCATCGACCGGTTTCGGGCGTTCGCCCATCTTCAGGATGCGTTTGTTCAGACAGTGTGACAACACAGACTTGCACAGAGCAAATTCAGTTTATACACTGACTGGTCTTTTTTTATTGTATTTTAAAACTAAACAAAGATTTAAAGGTCAAAGGGAAATAACAACCCAAACGCGTGCTCCTTTCCCACCCAGTTACGATATTTCCCTTTGACCTAGTTTAAAAGAGTTTATTTTTAAAATACAATAAAAAAGACCTGTGAGTGTATAAACTGAATTTGCTCTGTGCATGTCTGTGCTATCACAATGTCTGACAAACGCATCCTGAAGATGGGCGAACGCCCGAAACCGGTCGATGACCATAAAATGAAGCAGGCTTCCACGGAAAATGTCTCTGAAACTCCAATAATTTTCTTTAATCTTTGCAAACTAGTAATAAAGCCAAAAAAGGTTTTTGTTATTTCTCAAGAAATTTGATTTACTGGGACCATCCAATAATCCCTCTAAAGTGTTATTTCAGATTACTATATTGTCGTCCTTCCAGCTATAAAGTGTTGGAGACGATTGAATATGTTTAAAAAAAAATTTGTTAGTCAGAGGACTGTATGTATCTCATCACTTTTTGGCACTAAAGAAACAATTCAGAGTAAAGTATGCACACAGTCTCTATTACAGTGAAACACTTACAAAATTGATAAATTTTCTTTAAACTAGAAATTTTTATTCAATTGCCTTAATATAAATGTCAGTGCTGGACCCAGCAACGTGAAAAAAGTGGGAAGCTACAGTTGGTAGCGCCCTCGGTAACGAAGGCCGGAACTAAACAGCGAGGGAACTGCGATGTGCTTACCAAACGTCCCCTATACAAATCGCCGTCTGGCAATCCTAGGCCCTTCATGGGCTGTTGTGCTATAGGTTGAGGTTAACATATGGTGGAGTAAATGTAGCTCCCAGAACAGATTACATTTTAGCCAAAAATAGCGCCAATAACATTGAACACACCCCAATAACATTTGAAATCTGAAAACCACAGATTCCCCAAAAATGTTGCTGCTCCCAGGAGCCTACCAAAAAATCAATTTTCCAGATGAAAAAAGGTTAGCAATGAAAGTGATAGACATTTATGTGTGTACTTAGTATACTAGTTTAGAGAGAATCGCTTGAGCCATTTTCGAGATAACCTCTAGAAACAAAACAAAATTAATAAAGTAGCATTTCCGGTTAATGGATTTTGAATGGAATATCTAGTTTGCGATGTTGTGATATTTATGAGATATTACGTTCACACATACACACAATTTATTCGAACTAATGATACCTCAAAACCTGTATTTCTTAGTGAAAACTCAAATATGGAAATCTGACACGATTATAGCAACAATGCTTCCCTCTTACAGCACGTGCGGAACCCAAAATTAAATGCAGTTTGAAACTGATTACTTACAGAACTATTCCTTGTTCTTCCGCTGCCTAAATGTAGTCTTTTTCCCCATCTGTACAGTCGACGTTACTTGGAAGGTAAAAACCATTAATAACTGGCAGCAATAGACCATGAAGAATAGAGGAATATAGGATGAGTGTTGTGACCTATTGAGGCCGGTCTTAAATAACTATGACATTAATGATTTCACAAGAGAAGTAACTACAGACCAGCCTATATTATATGGCTCTGGTAACCCGGCTAACCAACAGCGTGCCTATGTGCTACTACATAGCCTGGCAGAATTTAGTGTGTGTGTGTGTGTGTTTTTGTGGTGTATATGCATATCGTTGGACACCAATAAAATGCCCTAACAAATGGCTAAATCAGGCATATAAATGGCTCACAATTTATTATTTTTCCTCCCTATACATTTTCTTTATTACTGCACCGCTTTTACCAGTCCCTTTCATTATTAATTATATTTTATTATTTTGTTTTCATTTCTAACACACTCAGCAGTTAGAAGTCTTCAAAAAAAAAAAAAATCCATTATATAACACATATATTTAAACTTTAAACTCAGAATCACGCTTTTATGCCTTTTCTTATCTCCTAATAAAATTTCTAATATTTGACAAGCAATTTTTGCAAATTTCTTTTACTGCTGTAAGAGGGAAAGTATTTTTACCGATCATATCGAATAGTCGCCGGCAATATATCTTTTGAGTCCTTCCCTGGACCCAGGCCGAAATAGTTTTCAAAAATTGGTATGGGTATGTGTTAGCAAAACTTAAAAAGCAGTAAATCGCCATATGTTGAAACAGATGATGTGACGTATAAAAGTTTTGGACAAAAAAAGGGATTTTCAGTTGTTTCTTTTGCGATGTTCTCGAATACGGCTCCGAAGATTTTCATTAAACTTGTTATATCAAATACCTACAACTTTATTTGAAACATTTTTCCAGGGATTGTAGGGTAGTTTTGGTGGAGAGATGTCCGTTTCCGAAGCTTTCCTCTAAAGTGTTATTTCTGTATACAGGGCGTCCCAAGGTATATGGATAACGACTTTTTCTCGAAAACTAAGATAGCTAGAAAAAAACTAAAAAATACGTGTCCCCATAGTTTTTTGTTAGAAAACCAAATTTAATTTGCAAATTTGTTTTGGTGCTTCCAGAAGCGAGATACAGGCACCAACTTCATTTTTTCAAATGGGGAGGTGTGGTTTTTATTTAAGAAATAGATTCCTCTATTTTTTGTAAGAAAAATTTACTTGAACGGTTTTTTTCTTTGAGCGATATTTTACAAGTTATGAATGAAAACATGATTCCTATAAGAAATTTCAAAATGATATTATAACGGTTTTTTGAATGAATAAGAAGAAAAGTACTATTTTATTATAAATTTTATTCCTCATTAATTACAGATCTTGCTCGAACTGGCCTCCACCATTAGAGATGTATTTCTTTGGTCGTAAGATACAATTGGCAGGAAAAAGCATGTGTATGCATCTCCACCCTGTATAATCTCCAAACATCTTTTTAGTATTAATAAGAATTAAATATGTTGTCAAAATTTCGAGCTTGGAGCAAATTTGTTGTCCAGAAAAGTAAGTATGCTTTAATGAATGATATTTTCAGTTTTGTAACGACTCTAACAAATATCTTTAAACTTGGTATACTAACTAGACATATATAGATCTATTAGTTTAATTTTAAACTCCCCCCCTCCAATTTTCTGGAAAAGCGATTCTGAGGTAGTTGGGGGAGGTCATCCTTACTTAAAAATGTCGTTTTAATGCAGTTATGTCGCCAACAGCATGAAACACTCAATGCTTGTTATAGGTAAATTATCTCAACAGAGAGAGGGTTTTAATTTCATTACACCTAGAAATAAATGCAGAATTGAAACTTTTTTTTTGCCAAGAGCTGACATCAACAGTTAACATTAACGAAACTATCATAAAATGTTTGACAATTATTTTACAGTAATCTGCTTTGATAAATTATTGAGTACTTTTAGCAACAGCTAGAGGGGGTCTTTGTTTATTAAACTTACTTCCTTAATATCGGTGAGTCGACTGTTAGTATTCAATAAAGGTCATTTATAATAGTATTTGAACCGCTAAGACAGATTTTGAGTGCATAAAAAATTGGTTTGTGAGAAAATGCTATTTGCCATAAGATTAGACTTAAACCAGAAACGTAACTTACGACAGATTGTATGTAGTACAGTCTTGTAAGTTTTATCATTTGTTAAATGGGAGAAGGAAGGTTATTACTATAGAGGTTAGTTTAGTTATAGTGCAGAACAGATGAACTGGGTACAACAAGTGTTTGTCACATACATACTCACCCAGAATAGTACAAGTGATGCTGGTCGGGCTATAATGATGCCATGGTTGAGCACACACCCGACCCACCGACAAGATCGATGTGTTAAGGGTGTACACCGTGTTAAGGTTGTCATGGTAACCGCAACCATCGCCTTTCTCTCTCACATTCTCTTGCGCGCTCTCTCTTTCTCTTCTTCATCAACTCCACATCCGTTTACTACATTAACCTGGCTCTCATTAAATCCTAGAACTTTTCTTTCTTGCAAACTGTCCGTCCCCACTTTCTTCACTTTTCTTATTTGTTTTTTCAGTGAAGCTATAATTACGTATTTGTTTGATGTTAAAAATAATTGAATTTATTTTCAGTTTTACAAGAATTTTTTTTTTCTCATAATATTATTTTCTTTTGAAAAAACATTGTAAAAAACAAAATGTATTGGTTAATAATTTTTAGTTTCAAAAATATTATTTGGAAATTTGTTTCATTGTGTCCTGTTTCATTTTAGGCAAACAAATGTTTCATAGATCTGAAAAATTTCGTTTAAAATTAAGAAAGGCTGTTGTGGTTTTTAGACGTTCAACTTTTGTAGTTTTGGAAAGCAAATAAAGGGGCACCGCCTGCCCATTTAGGCTGGTTGGGTCTGCTGCTCATAGACACATCTGGAAAGATGAAAAGTAATCAACTTGCTCAATAATAGACATTTCGTGGGCATATTTATGTCTATAGTGAAATGGAGAAAAATGGAGTTTTCACGGAAGTACATGTTTTGAGGTCCCCTAAGTCTGAAAGAGGGGTTTTTAGAAATTGGTCTGTGTGTATGTGTGTGTGTGTGATTTTGTTTTTTCTTTTTTTTAAAAACCTTCAATTTCTGCATGCTCCATACAATATACTTCAATTCAGTAATATCTATAAACATTATTAATTATAAATTATAAATTTTTATGGCTTGAAATTAATTTTGTGTCAAGTTAAAAACAGGTTAGCAAAGTAATTTTTCTAAATCCAGGCTATGAAACGTTGGAAGTATTCAAAAATGTCATCACTATAATTAGCCTGAAAGAACGATAGATTGAATAAGTCGAGCTTGTTCTCTTTTTGAAAATTGAGCAGTTGAAGATGATGTGCTGCCAAGTCTGCGGGCTTATAAGATTACAAGATCATTCTGATCTGTTAAGGATTCCAAACCGATGAAGAAACGCTCTAGTTCGGCCATGTCCTGAAAGTACATGTGATATGGGCTGGCAGCATAGTTCTCGTTCTCGTCTCTATGGTCGGAAAAAAACTCCTTTGTGCGACAACTTTTCTGGCATTCTGTAGAGAGCCTCTCCCATTCTCGTATACTTATCTCCCGCTAGTTTCCTATGAACATAAGTGCAAGAAAGGCGAAAATCCATTGCAGCCAGTAAGGCGTGTTCATCTGCTTTTACATCGCCTTCTCCACCAACTTGAGATTTGACCATGTAAAACCAACGCTGAACCCATTATTTTCAAGAGATTTCAATCTTTTTGGAAATGCCTTTAATAACTACAGTTATTAACTATGTTATTGCGGCCATTTTTAATGCAGTCTAGAGCAACTTGGCTGTCAGTATAAATTACTGTTTAAGCCTGGCATCAGGCCAGTACATATATCCATGTCTAAAAACCATTCCAATGATTTCCAGAATCGCCAGTTGCTCTGCCTGATTATTAGAACAGAACTCATGTAGCCGAACCTTGTGTGTGTGTGTGTGTGTGTGTGTGTGTGTATGTGATGTGTGAGTGAATGTATGGAAAATTGCAAAAAGTTCAAACTTGGTATTTCAAGTTTAAGGTTTCAGGTTTAAGTTCAACACCCAAGGGACCTGATAATGATTTGGTCAAAATCGGCCAACAGGAAGTATCACTTTACAGAATGGATATGTTGGTATTTTGCTATTTTCGCGAAAAGGGATCAACATTTTTACTTTCTCCTACTCTTATTAAGTATTGTAATCGTGCCAAATTTTCGGTATCGAGTTTTCACCGGAAATATCCGTTTTGAGTGCCCCTGACTCCAAAAAAGTGGTTTTTAGAAAATAGTGTGTATATTTATGTGAACAGCATAGCTCAAAAAAAAAAAAAAATCGTAGAAAGTTCAAACTTGATATTCCGTTTAGGTATCACCATGGGATCCGACAGTGGGTCAACTCTCAAAATTCCTCAACCGGAAGTACCACTTTACTAGTTGGTTTTGTTACTTTTTTGTGATTTTCTCAAAAATGGCTCAGACGAATTTCTTCAAACTTGGTATATCGACTACACATACAAAGAGCTACAACTATTATTTGAAATATTTCTCCGGAAAAATTCATTTAAGGGTACTTTTGGAAGAGGAATGGGGTTAGGTTTCCCTCTAAAGTGCTATTTCAGTTTACTATACAATTCTGTCATCTAAATAAAAATATTAATTAGAACTAAATATGTTATTGAAATTCCGAGTTTGAAAAAATCGGATGACCGGAAGTGTGTTTTTACTGAAATGTATTTTTCAGTTTTCTGGTATTTTCTCGAAAATGGCTCCAACGATTTTCTTTAAAGTAGGAAGCGTGTACTACACATATAAAGAGTTACAACTTTTATTTGAAACATTTCTTCTGATAGTGTCATTTAAGGGAGCTTTTTGGGGAGGAGTTTGGGTTGTTTTTCTCTAAAGTGTTATCATAGTTGATTATACAATTCTATCATCCAAATAAAATTAATTAGAAATAAATAGATGGCCAAAATTTCGAGTTTCAAGAAAATTAGTAAACTTTTACTGAGTTTTTTCAATTTTCGACGAATTTCATTAAATTTGGTACACAAACTATAAAATTTGTCAATTATAATTTTGAGAAATGGAGTAAGAGAAAGTTGTGTGACTGTTTCACATCAGATTTTTTTTGTTTAAACTTGTTATGGTCAACTACACATATAAACCGTTATAAATTTTATTGGGAAAATCATTTAAATGGGGTTTTGGTGAAGGGGTGGGGTAATGCTTTCCCCGTAAAGTGCTCTTTTATTTTATTATACGATTCCATCATCTTTATAATATTAATGTGAATTAATTATATTGATAAAATTCTGAGTGTGAATAAAATCAATCAACCGAAAGTACTAACTAGCTGAATGGATTTTTTCAGTTTTTTCCGATTTTCTTGGAAAACGGCAAGACACACACTCGCCGCGACTCAAAACGATCCATTGTAATTCCTTCGTTAACTGATGTTTCCCTCAGAAGATGTACGCAAGTTCTATTTCTCATAGGCGGGCTCAAATCGGAAAAGAATGTCACATATTTGACTAATTTTTCCTAAGTAGAACTATGTTTGCTATTGATGTCACCAAATTAAAATACTTCCTTTTATTTTTTTTATAATTTACCTTGAAAAATGACATGAATACGTCAAAAAAAGTGAAATTAACCGCTCGTAAATAAATTCTGGAGGCTAGTTCTCTCCACCCCCACCCACAATCCACACGTATAGTAAAACAAAATGACTACTTAATAAAAAATACATGAAGAAAAAAAAAAGTGTGGCGTCGTCGGCTAGTGTTTCTTTTGAATAATACATATGACAAGGCCAAATATGATGTACTATATCTGTACTATGTATATATACTGTAGGGTACTATAGAGGGGAGAGTTAGGGGTACTAATATTCTATACATCTACCACTTCACTTCATAACATAACCAAGGACCTTTATTTCTTTCATGTACTCGATCACGTGACTATCTTGTTTGTCACGAAACAATATACAAGGAGGTTATCGCAAAACATGTTTAGGCTGGCATCCAATAACATTATGTACGTATGTTAGGTCCTCTCATCTTTAAAAATTGTTTACAAACATTGCTTTCAAAATAACCAATTCTTTTTTTTTTTCTCTTTTTAGGCCTGTTATATAATTATATTTTCAAATCTGACAAGATATTTTTATTTTAAATATTTTTAATGTTTTGTTGATGCAAGCAAGATTCTCTCCTAACTGGCAGATGTGAAGACTGTCCAAACTTCCTAGTTGAAAGGGATAATCAACCGGATGACCAAAGGATGTTATTACAAATTTCCAAGAATTAACTTTCCATCAGCGAGTTCTGTCCAAAAATGACGCTGTTCTATTTTTGAAACGGTTTATGTATGATGCGTTAAAACAGCTTTTTACTTTCTCACACTCCTAATAAGAGGAAGTATGTGCGATCGTGTCAGAGTTTCGAAATTGAGTTTTCACCGGAAATACATGTATTGAGGAAAAGAATTGCCTTGTATAGGAAAAGAATTATCTACGTGTGTGTTTTTTTCTTCTCTAGTACCCCAATGAAGGAGATTTTCCACATATCTTCTATGTAAATAATACATACGAGATGTTGCTAAGGCAAATTAAATTAATTGGTTTTTTCTAGATAACAATTTACATTAACTAATTTTTACTTTCTCTTACTCCTAGTAAGAGGAAGTATTATAATCGTGTCAAATTTCGATATCGGACTAAACGGAAATATCCGTTTTGAGGTCCCCTGAGACCAAAAAAGTGGTTTTTAGCAAATGGTCTGTGTGTATATATATGTGTATGTATATATGCAGGTATGTATGTGAACAGCATAGCTCAAAAACGAAAAACCGTAGGAAGTTGAAACTTGATATTCCTTGATATTGTCTCATTATGTGATCTGACAATGTGTTATCTGCCAAAATTCCTATACCGGAATACCACATTACTAGGTTTTTATTTTTTTATTTTTTTGCGATTTTCTCAAAATTGGCCCCGACGATTTTCTTCAACTACACATACAAAGAGTTACAACTTTTATTTGAAATATTTCTCTGAGAAAATTTATTTAAGGGCTCTTTTTGGAGAGAGGTAGAGTTAGGTTTTTATCTAAAGTGTTATTTCAGTTGATTAGACAATTCTGTCATCTAAATAATGTTAATTAGAATTAAATATGTTGTTGGAATTCCGAGTTTGAAAAAAATCGAATGATCGGAAGTGCGTTTACTTTACCACTTTACTAAATAATTTTTTCACTTTTTCGCGATATTCTCAAAAATGGTTCAGACGATTTTCTTGAAACTACGTATGTACACTAAACATACAAATATCTACAACTTTTATTATAACATATCCCTGGAAAAATTCATTTATGGGCACTTTTAGGGGAGGGGTGGGGTTATGTTTTTCACTAAAGTGGTATCATAGTTGATTATACAATTCTATCATCCAAACAAAATTCATTAGAAATAAATAGGTGACCGAAATTCCGAGCTTCAAGAAAACTAGTAAATCGGTAGTGCGCTTTAACTGAACAGTTTTTTAAGTTTTCGACGAATTTCGTTAAATTTGGTACGCAAACTATAAAATTTGTCTTTTACAATTTTAAGAACTGGAGTAAGAGAAAGTTGTGTGAGTGTTTCACACCGGATTTTTTTTTTTTCATTGAAGGCGCGTCAACATCTATGGTCATTAGCGCCCGGAGCCTTCTCAGTGTACTGCCGGCCTTCAGACAGTTTCTCTCGCTACAGACAACACTGTCCATTACCGAACAGTGAGCTGTAGATGCTCCTAGGAAGAATAAATCTAAGGGTAGCACTGGATTCGAACCCGTGACCTCCGCGTGGTAGTCCAACGAGCTAACCACTTAGCTAATTGTTTTAAGTTGAATTTAAAACAATTAATAATATAAAAACAATACAATAATTAATATTGGGTAAGAAAATATGGAAAAAAAAAATTAAAGAATATTAATGAAAACTAAGCTTTCTTTTCTACTAACTTATAGTATTAATTATTTAGGACGCATTTGTCATTTATTAATTACGTTAAATGAAATTAAATTCAATTCAATTTTTGCACTAAATTTGTTGTAATATTCTTCTTTTAAAATGGATGTAATAAGCTCTTGGTGAAATTGGCCAAAATCCAACAGTTTGTTCAGCTATCGTCAATAAGTAAGTGATCAATCTATTCGGTCTCATTATTTATCACACGACCATGACCGACCCTTCCGACATTATAGGGAATCTCTTCAGAGATATTTTCTAATATGGCTTGACCTGACAAAATATGAGTTTTACTTGAAGCTTTCCTTTAAGTTGACTATTATTCGGCTCCTAATATTTGGGCAAAACTTGTTTGTCAGAGATCCGGTCTGAGAATCCTTCCACTTCTGATTCCTGTCCACCTATCTTTCTGTTCATCGCAGTCATCTCTTTAAAATGACCGGATGATGTTATTCTACCCTCAATATTCTCATTCAAGGAAGCGTCTTTAGCGAATCAATCTTCGCATACCTGTGTGGCATTCCTATCCATGGACAGACATACCTAGATTTTTTTTGTTCACTTGTTACAGTAAAATTACTATCTTTCTCATAGACTGTAAAAGAGGGTAAAATGATTTTTACAGTGTTTCTGTCAAATTTTGAGCATTCAGTGATATGACTGTATTACAAATGGGCGGGCAGAATGACAAAAAAAACGCGCGGGCAGACTAACAAAAAAAACAAAAAAAATCTATAAAATAGTTTAAAAAAAAAAAAATTGATCGATAAAAAAACAATCGATTGATAGATAATAATCTTGATTGTATTGTTTAGATAAGTATTCCTTCAAAAAAGAACTGTCCTAGACTGTCTTTAATGAACCTTTTTTAATATTTTACTAGTAAGGCAAGGTTAAATCAGTTTTTTTTTTTTTTTTTTTACATTCATCACCTTACTTACTTATTACCATATCGATTGTTTTTATTATCGTTAACTATATGATTTTTTTTTTTTATGCGAAACTCCAGATCAAAATCATTTTTACTTTCTCTTACTCCTTGTAAGAGGAAGTATTGCGATCGTGTCAGATTTTCGATATCGAGTTTTACCGGAAATATAAGTTTTGAGGTCCTATGAATAAGAAAAAAAAAATGTTATTTAGAGCATTGTGCATTGGTATCGTTTTATTGATACCGGAAGTTGAAGTGATGAGTAAGAGTAAGAGATTGTTAATTAGAAGGTAAGAGATTAGAGAGTTGGTATTCGAAATGCGTACTACTGATTTATAAAAATATACTATATTTTAACTAATAATTTAAAGAGATATAAAATAGAAAAACTAAGATGCACAATAGTAAATAACTAAAAGAATTATAAAATGAATATAAAATATTAAAGAAGTTAGTAAAGTGTTAAAACCTTAAATAAGAACGCGCTCGCGATGTGAGACGGTGCTTCTGATCTGAAAACTGATGTAGACGTTGGATGCCTAAGTCGAACTGAATCCCTCCTCCAGTGAAGCGACGTGTTATATTTACATCACTCACACACCGACGCTGATGTGTAAGTACGTGTAACACTAAGACATCTCTTGCGATGTATTGACCCTAGTGGAGGTCAGTAGTTAACAAGGGCTGATTTGGCCGGGATGGCGACGCTTTGTTAACAGATGGTGGGCCAGGTAGGCCAGTAAGGTATTATCTCTTGACTGTATATTGACCCTTTTTGAAAGAAATATAAAAAAGGGTTAGCCGCGGTTCATGACCTGCAGGTAGCGGCTGGCTGGACCTTTTTCCAATTTCCAACCACTAGTTGTAATTTTTAGATTTATATAAAAATTATCTCTTCTTTTTTTTCTTGCTATCGCTATCACATCACAATTGTCTATGTGAACAAAAAATTAAAAAATTAAAAATCGTAAGAAGCTCAAATTCGGTATTTCATTTATGTGCTACACTTGCTTCAATTATGATAGTTTTGGCCAAGATCCATCAACCGAAAGTGCGGACTTTACTGGATTTTTTTTTTCAGTTTTTCGTAATTTTCTCGAAAACCGCTCCAGTGATTTTCGTTAAACTTTAGGTTTGTTCGTGCAGCCGTCCCAAACCGTTCGGTGCATGCGCGCAGACAGTATGTTGTTTGTGCAGCGATTTCTCAAACTCAAACGGTTTCCAACTCAGAGTAATGTGTTCGTGCTGTTTCTCAACCCGTCAGCAAACCATTTGGTAACTATAATAGCAGTCAGAGCTCAAAGCGCCAAGCGATTTCTCTTGCATGCGCAAATCAGTTTTCCTTTCTATTTATTTTTCGACTTAACCTGTGTTTGTGGGGATATAACCACTTAGAACAATTTGCTGTTCTGTGCTATCTCAGACAGTCCTTTAAAAGAATGCGGATAGATATCTCGTACATATATTTGTCATACTCATTGTCTAGTTATTTATTGCTATATCCTAATCATTTTTAATGAAACTAGTTTCTTACAGATTTATGAACTAATAACTGTATAACTAACCGTCCATTATTTTTCCTGGATGCTTTATAACTATAACGGTACAATACTAATCATAAAGCGTTCTTACAAGTTAAGTTTCGAACAGTTTGAAACTGGGCATAATGGAGCATACGCAATAAAACCAGTTTGCAAACCGTCAGGGACAATCACAAACTCGATGTACGAACATACCTTTTACGCTTTTTCTTTTGAATCTGCTTTTCACTGCTGAACCTTTTGTTCATATTATTTACAAACATCAATGCCTTCTATCACTTTTATTTGATACATTTTCATCGTTATAATTCCGAATTTTATGAAAATCAGTAAAGCTGTAAGAACATTTTACAGAATAGGTTTTTAAAGTTTTTTGAAAACGACTATAAAGATTTCTTTTAAATTGTTGTGGTGGTTGGTTCCGCAGAGCTGGAAAGCATCAGAGACATTTTCCGTGGTAGCCTGCTTCATTTTGTAATCGACCGGTTTCGGGCGTTCGTCCATCTTCAGGATGCGTTTCTTCAGACAGTGTGACAACACAGACTTCACAGAGCAAATTCAATTTATACACTGACTGGTCTTTTTAATTGTATTTTAAAACTAAACTCTTAATAAAGTAGGTCAAAGGGAGGTATGGTCAGCTGGGTGGAAAGGAACACGTGTTTGGGTTGTTAAAGGGGCAAATTTTTTCCTTAAAATGGAAAATTAGGGGTCTAATTTTTAAACTCTGTTGTTGGAGGGAGATTCACTTGACAATTAAATAATCAGAATAACTTTTAAATTAAATTAAATAACGATTTCAAGCTAACACAATTTAAAATTAAGTGATTGAAATAATAAAAATTAAAAATCACAAAAGCATATTAAGCATATTTTATAATATTTATAACTATGTTTTACTATCATATTATATATATATATCTGCATACTACATTATACTATATATATTACAGTACATATATATATATATATAGTAACCATATACCATACATATACGCACACACACATATATCATATATATTCTTACAATGTGTATATTGTATATACACATACACCTATCATATATTACATATATATATATCATGTTATATACCATATTTATTCTCTTTACACAGCATTCACATACACTCTCCATGTACGCACGCATTCTTAATTTTTTTTTTATTTTATTTTAACTAAACTGAAAGTATAATCTGTTTAAGAACTATTTGGTCTATGTATACTACTTGTGCTGGTAATTGCGTTTTTCAGTGCGTTTACAATTAAAAAGACCAGTCAGTGTATAAACTGAATTTGCTCTGTGCAAGTCTGTGTTATCACACTGTCTGACAAAACGCATCCTGAAGATGGGCGAACGACCGAAACCGGTCGATGATCACAAAATGAAGCAGGCTACCACGGAAAATGTCTCTGATGATTTCTTTTAAACTTGGAATGGTTAATTACAGAGATATATAACATCAATCACTTTTATCTGTAACATTTTTCTACCGCCACAAGTTTTGTTGATTAGGTTCAGAGTTGGCTGTCGCAAAGGCCAGTAATATATTAACCCCTACCACCTACCTTTTTTTATGGCAACTCCAACTAAACGTTTATAAACATTGCAATTTTAATAATAATTTGTATTAATTGCAATTCAGAGAAAGTTGTTTGAGTGTTTTATGCCAGATGATTTTTTTTTCTTATTAAACATGGTATTAACAGTTTCTAGAATTGTTAAATAAAACAAAAAAACTCCAGATGTAAAAATTATTAACTGCTAAGTTAATGTTGATATTATTACTAGAGAAAACTTCGTAGCCATCCCAAAAGAATGTAAGGATAAAGAAAGCCATTCCTTCTTATAGTTAAAGTCCTTTCATATACTTAAAGTGGTGACTACGTCAGAGAAGACAATGTCATCTTAAGGTCTTTGTAAATTTTTTTCTTCTCCTTCTTCTTCTTCTCCTTTGTACAGCAATATTCAAGTTGATTACTTGGATACCTTTATGTTCTCTTTTTCTAGTCTGTAATTGTGGCACTACTATTCATAACATTATAGAATTTTTTTTTTTTTTGTAAAATAGTTTATAAAACACTATATTTTATACCTCCAGTATCTTCAGAGAATGATGAAGGTATGAATTTATGGAATAGAAAAGACCTATTTTTCTTTTTAAAAGCAACCATCTTCATATGGGGATCTCTGTCAACTAGAAAATCCCAAGAAAGAAAGGATTAGCGATCTGGCAAGGAGCGATAAACGATGTATCTTGAACAGTAGGAAAAAACAACAACGGAAATCAGAAATAAGGTTTATCAAAGCAACATGAGACATAGCTGGCTGTTTCAAGAACTTAAATTGGGAATGGGCTGGTTACATGGCTAGGAGAGAGAGAGATAGCATGCCATATTGTTACTAATGGCCTTTGCCACCACTACACATTCTCATTCAAGGTCACCACCCATCACCACTAGGCATGATCGTTGTAACCAGTGGGGTTGATCGAGGAAATTAAGGCTGACCATTTACCTGGTATGCCAACTGACACGATGGTTCATAGGTTTCATTTTGAGAGACACTTTCAAATATTGTCATACCGAATAAAAGTGGCTGGGGCAGTGATCCCTGTCTACTCCGTAACTCGGTCCGGTATATAGACGGATCCAAAATTCCGACTAGAGTCGAAGCTTGGGCCTATAGGGGCAGGCTAAGTTAAGAAATTCTGGTACACATCCTTTGTGAGTGTGTCGGCCTAACGAGTATAAGGTTTCTTCAACTGAGGACAAGCAACACCGAAGCCATGAGCTTCATGACGGAGCCACTCTCAGCTTTGCTAGGCCTGGTTAAGAGGGCGAAGCTGTGGGAAGTGCTATAGTTTTTGGGGATGCACAATAAATCTCTTAGTAGGTCGCAGTGGAATGAGACCAGCCCTCCTCTTCTACAATCTAAACTAATCTAGTTGTTGAATCGTATTGTTCATATTTTTTTTTTTTTTTATGTTAAATATGTAAATAAACGCTGTTATTGATAATATTTTATGAGATAACAATACACTATATTTCTAGAGTAAAGCAATGCTCCAGGATAAATAGCTTTGACCAATAAAAAATCAATTCAAAGTGAAGCAAAACCTCAAAATTCTAAGAAATGCAGGGAATAATATTCTTCTTTTTTAAATTTTCACTTATTGGCATAAGATGAAGTGTTGTGTTCGGTCAATTTTTCGAAATTGAGTTTAAAAGAGGAGCCGGGAATCACTGTGATTTTTTTTTTTTTTTTGGTAGAGTAGGAGAAAGTACTCTCTAACTTAGTATGTTCACCTTCTGCGGATGCCTGAAGATAGTTGGGCTAAAAGGGCCCTGGAATGGAAAGCATGGATTAAGGAGTAGAGTAGAGAAGCTAATGGCAGGGTGGGATTTGTCACCTAGCGATTGCTCCAACAGAGGGAGTTGGAGAATTTTGATTCTTGTAGGCCACCTAATAGAAATGATTGTATAAATAAGAGTTATCAACGGAAATGTAGGTCGTCTGATTACGAAAATCAGCGAATGGTCTGTTTTCTTGTGTTGTGTGTGTGTGTGTGTGTGTGTGTATGTTTATTTGTTTGTTTGTTAAAGGATGAGAGAAAGAAAAAAGTGAGAAAACAAATATCGGATGTTTACAAATCATCCATTATAGGCTATCCATTGTTAATCAATCGTTAAAACTAGTTCTTTACATTTCCCAATTCCCCGTATAATGGAAATGAGGGAGAGAGAGAATTAGAGAGAATGGATTTTAAAGAAATAAATTAGAGGATATGCTGAACACTGTATAATAAATAGAACACACAAACTGCAAAGACTTTACAGTTAAATAGAAGTTAGGTAGTGAGAGAATAATAAAGACTGGCTGAGTAATAAGAAGGTAGTAGATAGGTTGCTGACTGGGATGTACTAGTGTAAAACTGTCCTGAACTCTTGTGCTGCCGCTCTATTTATAAGAATCGAACTCTCCCTTCCTAATATGGCCTAGATGAGGAGTAACTAACTTTTGATTCATTTAATGTCTGCTTCTTTGCTCTTCGGATCTTATTTATCTTTAATGATTCAGATTTCAGTAAATTGTGACACCCGTCACAATTCCATATGTCCCCATATAAGTTTATGACAGATACATTTAAAAGTCTGCTTAGTATATGCTCACCGAGGGAATGGAATATCTAATAATAGATTTCAATCTTCCTGGACGTTATCCCAACCCAGCAGGAAGAAAACCGTCACTACATAAATTTAAAGTCATATAATTTGACAAACTGCACACTTTTTTTCTTTTTCGTTGAATTAGAGTTGGTTCTACGAACGCATAACTAATTGCTTGCAGTTTAATAACTAATATTAGAAATATTAAGTCTGATTTAAAGTTTAATTATATCTGAAAGTCGCATATACTTTCCGAAAGACTGAGAAACATTTAGCTTTAAATAAAATTATAAGGTAAAGAAAAATTATAGAGGTTAAAACGTAATGATATTGTTTGGTTTCCTAATTCAATATACGGTAAGCACTGGACAGTGTATTAAACTATATTAGTATCATATTAAATTATGTAAGCTGACCTTCATTGTACAACTAAGTGAATTCCATATTATTTTCTTAGCACTATTATTGTATCAATTTTACTTGTCAACTATTAAAGTAGACAATCATTGTCTTCTTTCTTTTTAATTCTTCTTGTATTCTTTGTCTATTAGAATTATTATTATTATTATTTTATTTTCTTGGAACAGAAATTAGGTTAAATATAAATGAACTCTGAAAAATTCTTTGGAAGAAAATCAATTTTTTTGATCGACAAGGTTAAAGTGTTATCTGTGTCTTATACATTTATATTAAATTTAAGGTTTAATTGAATAAAACATTTGAGCTATTTGAAGATAAACTTCAAAGAGTTATCATAATTACATTCTAAGCCTTTTGATATCAATCTTGATCTTCCACAATTAATTTCAAACACAGTTGTTTTCCCTTTAAAGCAGAGACCCATGAGTCAAGAGTGTGGATCTCAACTTATTAAATAACTAATACAAATATAATACTGTCAGGATGTTGGTATAATTGAAAATTATAATTCACTATTGCATTTTTACATATACTTAATATATTTTTACATTAGACTAAATAAGGAGACAGTTGTCTTGAGAAGTGAGTTGACAGTAGCCGAGCAATGAGCGCTGTGATACAGTAATGAGCGGTGAATTTACAATGATTTTGCTGGTTAAAACTCTTACTTGTTCTAAAGATAGTTTAGCTACTGGCTTTGTAGGCTTTGTTCGTTGAAGTCTATTGGTTTCTCTTGTTGAAGATTCTTTGAAAACTGAGTGAAGGCTTGTTGACTCTTTGAATACTTCTTTGAAAGCATCTTGAAGATCGTTGTTCTCATTGTTTCACAACTGGATGAAGATTTAATGGTAGGAAATTGTGGTAGTTAATAAAATAAAAACACGTCTTTACTGGCCCTTTCAACATTGGTCTTGAGACTCTTCAAAGTTACTCGTCAAAGTTTACCTGGCTAATTATTTAAAATCTTCGGATTTCCGGCTTTTAGAGAATAGGCGGGGGACTTGGCTGTGGGTGATAGAGGACATGATAAAGAAGTTAATGTATAGTTGAAAAGTGTTTGGAGGCACGATGATGGAGCCTCAGTACGGCTAGCAATGCAGCTATAAGCCCAGCCATTGGAGCGAGTTTTCTAAAGAAGAGGTGGTCTATATTCTATATGCTTCTAAAGTAAAAAGAGAACAGTGTGACCGGCCAAAGAATGATGATGTTGGTGATGAACGTAGAATGGTAGCGTTGGCTAGTTAGATATGATCAGTTTGTTGAGCGGTGAAGCTAGTTGAACTCTTGCTTGTTGTAACGGTCAATTAGCTAGTTTGGTTAGCTCTTGTTTTTAAAAGGACACTCTAATTTTTAAAAGGGCTTTTGGCAGAAAGCTGAGCGCAGTTAGTTGAATGCTCGTTAAAAACAATTAATTGCTTGAGTGAGCTATATTATAGACTCCTCAATGTAGCAAACAAGCTCTTGAATGCTTGTCCCAGACTGGTAGTTTCCTTCTTAGCTTTCCTTAGTAGTCAGCCTTCTACGAGTTTACTCCACCTCTACTACTGTAGAATCTTCCAATTTTGATTTAAAATTGTGTGAATTACCTTTTTTTATGTTGTTGCGAGAAACTAGATTTTGATTGAATTAGCTCATGCGTAGATTTCTGTCTTTATACTATTCTTTCAGTGCTTTATGGACTTCGTCACATACATAAATTAAGGACAAAGTAATGAATAGCTAAAAACTCCAAGTGTAAGCAATCGTTTTTAACTGAATATTATGAATTCCATGGGGACAATTTTGTGAAAATTGTGTTTAGCATCAATTTTATTTAGTTCCATTAGTATAAACGGCCAAATAAAAATGGATGGACTTATGGATCAATAAAAATGGCTGACTTACATGGATGTTGCATTTCCGCTTAATTCTCTTTTGCTTTCTATTTCACCAATGGAATGAAAATTCTGAATTTTTTTTTTGTAGCTCATATTACCTTTTCAATAGTGTCCATGGTGATTCTCATCGGGAATTAGAAGAGCGAGCTAGCTGTAGTGACCCGAATAAAGAATTGGTGTCAAGGGGAGAAGCTGCAGATTTCGTTCGAGAAGTCTAAAGTGATGCTAATGAAAGGTAAAACTTCATCCCAGACGTCCTCCCTGGATTAGGGTGGACGATCATAGAATATTCCATGTTACCCAGTTTGAGTACCTAGGCGTGCTGCTGGATTGGAAGCTTCTTTTAAGCCCCATATTCAGTGGGTTGCCTCCAGATGCCTCAACTTGTACCAGGGAATAAAAAGAGTAGCCCGTGGTAAGTGGGGGCTGAAGACTGGTATGGCCTTAACCATTTACAGGGGCATAATAGAGAATGTCGCAACGTACGCAGCTGCCTGTTGGGATGATAAGCTTGACATGCAGTCGTACAGCGGCACTCTGGTGCGAATGCAAAGAACCATTATGTGCTCGGTAACAAGGGCCTATGCGACATCATCCACGGCTTCCTTACCGGTGGTCGCTGGTATGTTGCCGCTGGATCTCCTTGTGGAGATAAGAGCCCTTACCCATAAGTATAAAAAAGGGGTAATGATTGTCCTTAATGGTGAGGAACTGCCCAGTCAGACGCCTCCTGCTCTTGCAAGGAAAAAGATCCGAGAGTACGAGATTGGGAAATGGCAAAGACAGGGAGAATCGCATACCAGTTCTTCCCAAATCTGCATCACAGACTGTCGATTCGATGGCTGGAGCTATTCCAAACCGTAACGCAATATTTCACGGGCCATGGGGAGTTCAATTCTAAGCTCAATGAGTTGGGTTTGAAAGATTCCCCGAATTGTGAGTGCGGTGAACGGGATACAGTGCATCACGTTCTCTTCCGATGTTCTCTCCTCGACGAGGCAAGAATCCATATGGAATTCAAGCTGAAAAGGAGGGGAGAGAATTGGCCAGGAGAGTGTAAAGAGTTAGTGAAAAGTGCTCAAAATTTTAAAGACTTTGTTCAGTTTGCTCGAGAAGTAGCGGTAATGCGCCGGACTAGACGAATATGTAGAGGTCCGCCTCCACGTGGCAGGGATGGAAACTTGCCTA